>VZRL01007047.1:290479-330673 GCA_013397895.1 Origma solitaria
CCCTGCGGGGCGGCCACAGCCGCGCCCGGCTCGCATGGGCGCCCGGCGCCCGAGCCTGCCCCGCTGTCCCCGCTGTGTCCCCGCTGTCCCCCCGCTGTCCCCCCGCTGTGTCCCCGCTGTGTCCGCCGCTTCCGCCGCGCTGCGCGGCGCCGGCTCCCGCTATATAAAGGCGGCGATAAGCATCTCTGCCATGGCTGCGCGGCCTTTTTAGGAGGCTCGGCTGTCAATCAGGGCGCCTGCTGCTCCCCGCCAGCACCATTGTTACCGTGCGCCGGGCGGGGACGATCCGCCGCTCCTCTCCCCTCCCTGCTCGCTATTTTAAGATACTGGGATGTGTGGCTGGCTTTTTTTTTTTTTTTTTTTTTCCCCTTGGTGAAAGGTTCCAGAACGGGGCTGGCTTTCTTTTTCTTTCTTTTTTTTTTCTCTTTCTTTTTTTCCTCTTTCCCCCTTTTCTCTTTTCTTCTCCCCCTCCTCCTCTTCTCTAGTTTGTAATTACCTAAAAAAAATTAAAATGCGGGCGGCCGGAGGAGAGCGCCGCATCCCCGGCCCCGACAGCTTCCCCCGACCGCATCAGAGCTATTCCCGAGCCACGAAGTGCTGGAGAGTGGCAGAGGCGAAAAAAATCCTATTTATAGGTGCCTTGCAGGAACACTTGGTAGAAGATATTTTTCCCTGGAGCTGTGTTACTCGGACCCCGAGTTTGAGATGATTTTCTGGTGGATCCGTGCTTAGTTCACCTGGATTTTTGAAAAGCTGAGCTTTCAGCTCCTTCTGCTGACAGGTGCTGAGGCTTCTCCTCTCGAAGAAGTTTTCCTGCCAGGCTGAGGTGTGAGTTTTATTTCTCATCTCCGTGGGCCTGGACAGGAATCACCAGGACACCCCATTCAGGGGAAGGTGTATTGGGAGGAATCCTATGCATTAATTGGTTGCTGCAGCTTTTCCAGTACCCACAGCCGGCTCACAAACTTTAAATGGGTAAAGAGAGGCTCATTATGGAGATTTACCACCCCCCAAAAAATATTATTTGCAGGTTTCACACAAGGATTTAAATATAATCTGCAAAAAGTTATCAGCCATCCTTCAGTTCTCATGCTTTGTCAATCCAAATGGCAGCAAACTCTTATTTTAGTAACAGAAAACTCATTCTGTTTTTGCAAAAAGCAACGACCATCTCAAACTCATCAACTCTTTGAAAAACTTTTTTTTAACTGTGTTTTTTAAAAGCCATCAAAACACTGTATAAACTATCTTTAACCCCTTTTTTAAAGCACTATTTCTTTTTTCAGTTCTAAGTTTCATTTGACTTCAGCGATACAGTTGCTCATTTATAAACTCAAAATCAAAATAAGACACTTGCATTGTCCACACGCTGTCAGAACTGGAAGGCAGATGCAAGGATATATCAGACTTTCGATAGATCGATTGAACTTTTTTCTTAAAACCTCATCACATTTTTTTTAACTTGGCACAGCAAATGATATTAAAACAAATGTAAAGCAAAGTGTTTTGCTCATTTTAAACCCTTGGGAGGACATTCTCATTTAAAATAAGTTGGCTGGAAATGGTTTTATTTCTTTTTATTTTGAGAAACTGAAGTGATCTTGCAATGAGGAATTAAGCTAGAATGATAACAACTAAGGAGTTCAAGGACTTCTCTCCTCCCTGACGATATAGCTCTTTTTAAATTACTTAAACTGCTGCTTTAATTCCTAAACAAACTATGGCTATTTAAGGAGATGAACTGACTTTGCTATGAATGTAGCTTTATGAGTACTCACCTCTTCATTCAGACAAAATCCATTTCAGGATCACATTTTCTTCGCCTTTTTCAGACCATTTCTTTTCGTTTGTTTAGGAAACAAAGTAATTACCACCAACATTAATTTCAGCAAACTGCTTGCTGATAATTATTGCCAAGATTATTTCGGAAGCAGCAGCCTGAGCAAGGCGCTGATTTAAGCCCCGAAGCAGCAGCAAACAACATTTTGCTGCTCTGTTCCCCTGGGGTCCGGGAAGGAGCTGCAGCCCCCCTACCTCCACTTCAGATTTCTCCTGCTTTTCCTGCCTTTGCAAAACCTGACACGACGCAGCAGAGGAATGTTTCCTACAGAGTGTTCCGGGATCTTGACTAGATCCAGCCCAGAAATCAAGAAGGGAAGCAAACCGTGGGCTCACTGAGCTCGCTCACAAGGGACAGCGGGACAAGAGACTGTGCTTGTCTTTAAATATTTCTTTCTGCTTGTCTTTACATGTTTCTTTTTCACATCTGAAGGGCTGAATATCCAGAGGTGTGTGGCTGGCACCTTTGTCCATGCTCTAGAAATGTGATGTCCTCACCTGAGCCCGAGCAGATGAACCCCAGGTGGGATTAACCCACACTGACACATCTTTAGACACTTTATTTCTTTTTATTAATTTTTTTTTTAAAGTAAGTGGTCAGAGCAATACAGTGGCTTATGCCATATGAAACACACACTGGCTGTCAATCAAAAAGGGGGTGCTTTGGTCAGGAATAATCAGGGGTTTTGTTTCCAAAATTAATGAAGTGGCTGGAATAGCAAACATCTGCCAAGGGGACTCAAACCCCGAGCAGCTGTTGGAGCCCCAGGACCCTTCCCATGTAGGACAGGCTCGCTGGTAAGTGCTTCTCCCTGAGCTTTCTCTCGTGGCTGAGCCTGGGAAGCGAAAGGCACACTCGGAGGGTTGGAGCGCAGGAGAGCTGACGCAGTCTGTGCGCACCAGGCCGGCACCTGCGAGCCACAAACGGCAGCCCGACAGGCAGGGACCAGCATTTCTGCTCTTTTCCAAGAAGAAATGAATCCAAGGGACACGATCCTGTGTTTCGCTGACTAAAGCATTTCTGCAATCAGAGTTGAGGAGGAAAAGAGCATTACTGTGAGCCTGTCAGTCAGTAACAGGCCATTTCTAAGGAAAAGCAGGGAGGTCAGCCCGGCACCAGAGAGCTGAAAATAGGTTGTCCAGGAGAGCAGTGGTGTTCAATCAGGAGAGATATGGCAGCAAACTCTCTGAACTGGGGTTTCTGGAGAAAACTAGTTTTACTTTGGAGTCAGCGTGTTCTCCCAGGCCCTTTGTGTGCAGTGCCAGAGCCCCACAGATGCGGTGCACCTTGGGAAAATGATTAAGCACCTTCGACTTGACTTGTTTAGTCCCAGCACAGCCATTATCGTAAGAGACAGTGATTAAGGCAAGAGGAATTAAGCTGCTGCTGTATTACTAAATTTGTTATTTAGGTAGTGCCCAAGTACCTGGCTCTGCTCAGGGCACAGTCAGCTGGTTGTGATCACCTGCTGCTGTATTTTCACACTGCTGAGCACACTGGGATCATTTGCCTAAAGAGAACAATTCTGTCTGTTGGGTTTTCAACTTAGCAGTTTCCACATTCCAACAAGAATTTAAAATGCAAACCCATTTTTGACAGAATGGGCAGGACAAACTAAAGTGCCAAAGCCTGAAAGTGCATTGGCTCTCAGTCTGAATTCCTGTTTCCATATCAAAAGGGCAAAGAAAGCTTTCCCAAGCCCCTGACATTAGCGTGTTTAATCACTAGAAAGTCCGTTTTCCAGTGAAATCCAGCCACCTTTGAAAACAGATCTCTATGGACATAACCAATACTGCTAAACACCGACACTCTAATCTCAGGTGTATGCCTTTTTCAGCATGATAGTGGTCTGGATACTTGATCCAGAATAGAAAAATCAATTGTGTGCCTAGAAAGAGAAAGGCACAATTTGGGCCAGTGCTTCGCTCCAAAGAATCCAGGGACTTTGTCCTCTCAGTGTGAAAGGTCTCAGTGCATAAAAATCCCTTTATGAAAAAGATCTCAGCATCTGCCTCACATAAATAAAGTGGGTTTCTAATATCTGCCCCATGCCAGAGAAAAGAGATTTTTTTTAAGCCAGGGAGATTGTAAAACATCCCACACATGCACACAGAAGACAAATCAACCTGATGGGTGGCTAAGTGAGCCCCTTAGTCCTGTACATTCTCCTGATGGAAATGCTCATTGAGAGAAAGACACCCCTGAGCAGGGTCTACTCCCCATCCCCTGGAAAGCCTTGTAAAGGCAGAGGATGGAAGAGAAACTGAAGTTTTTGTTGACCCTGTACTTTACCTTGGCCCCTTTGCAGATGATAAGATGATACCTCTGGGCAGCCGAGGGAACAGAAATTGCAGAGCAGCTCAAGAGCTCACACAGCCTGTCTTCAGGGGGCTCTTTGCTCCCAGTTCATCTTTACAACCAAATTTCACTCCTGGCCTAAGTCACTATGGAATATGACTGCTCCAAGTGCAGCAGTTTCATTGGAATTTTTTACCAGCCCCCAAAACTACAGAGCCTGTCTCAAATCCTCAATTACATTATTTCCCCTGTCACCTTTAAATCTGTCTGCAGCCTTTTTGAGTGTCACCAGACCGCACTCTGAACCCAAGTGATTCTCCTCCTACTCCCTCTCCCCACACTGTGATGCTGCAGCATTTGTGTGGTTCCAAACCATTCCTGCCTCCATGAGCAGGTTTTGTCCCTTAATGGACAATCCTGGGCTTAGGGCAGCAATACTGCAAAGGTGTCCTTGATGTGCTCAGAATAAACCAAAGCTTGAGTTACTTTCTTCAATAAAATTATACTGAAAGCTGAACTATGAATTGTGACACATTTGTTTTATTTCCTGCTCTGCCTCAAGCCCTAAACCTAATCTCCCTTGCCTAGAGCCAACTTTGAACCATCTAGAAATAAAGTATAATGGTATTCATCATGTGAATGTAGCCACTGGCCAGTCCCCAAATTAGTTAAGATGCTCTGATTTAAAGTAATAGTACAGCTAATAACCATTTTTATCAGTGCTGATAGCAGGCTCAGAACACACAAGCCTTTACTTTACACAAGTAAAGTTCATCACACAGTTGCAAAATCCCTTAAAAAGGAGACCTAGATATGGCCTCACATCCACATGCAGAGAAACTGAGGCAAAGTTTCCCTCTGTTAATGCTCGGGACAGAAGCCAGGCCTCACTCACCATCATGTTCTCTCCAGGCACAGCATAATCTAAATCCCAGAATTTTCCTCTGTGACCTCATTTTCCCCCCACAGCACGCTGGGGGCTGTGAGACAGTGTGTTAATTTTTTTCGAGTTACCTCTTTGCAGGGCACACAACACCTGAGCAGCTTCTCCTTCCCTAGGCTCCACTGCTACCAAAACTCAGCCAAACTCTGGCCCTGCAGTTGGAGTGTTTCCACGAGCTCCCAGGGCGTTGCTGTGCCGCTACACAGGGCACCAAGGAACCAACAGCAGGAATAAGTCACTATGAATCCTGAGGCAGACCCACTGGCAGAACTGAAGGCATTTAGAGAGATATTTATGGAGTGGCTCTGATTTTCTGGGAGTTGCACAGACACCACGTACACCAGGGGCTATGCCAAGAAATGGAGGCCATCTTTCAGCGAGTGGGATTTGTTCTTCCAGGCTCTAGCTGAGGTTACATTCTGGACTCATAAACTAGGGCTAAGGAGTTTGGGAGTGGCAGCCAGGAATGCAAAGGAGCATTCTGTGCCACCTGAGGGTCCAGTTGGGCAAGACAGAAGCATCTGGTCCCCTACTACTCATCCCAAATATTCATGGGACAATAAACAGTGTCTTCCCCCTTTCTCCAGTGAATTCCACAGTGCTGTGACAACCACCTTTTAGGGGAAGGAAGCACCCAAGCATCATCCTCCTCCTACCCACATTGCTGTCCTTTCCAGGATGCCAGTGAAAACAGAGACAGCTATTTTAATATGGCCAAGGTAACAAAAATCTCATTTAACTCATTTTCCTAGAGGGACTGGAGCCAATGGTGAGGGGAAGTGCCTAATCTCATGAGAATGAGAGTGTTTGGAATTGGAACATCTTTCAAAAAGCACCCCCAATTTTTGGCAGGGAAGGCTTCCCAAATCTAACACTGCTTCACTCTTTAATCTGTGTTCCAGCCTCATCTGGATAAGGATCCACATGTGAATGCTCACTGCTTCATCCAGCTTTGCCTAAGGCCAATTATTTTTTGCACAAGTCTTGCTAAATCTCTGCCAAGCTGGTAGCGTGTAAAAAAGGAAAAATCAAAATATTTTCAACTCCTTCTATAAAACAGCCAGAATGTTCTGTGACTGATACTTTATTCATTATTCAGAGGATTGTCTCTGCTTTCTTTTTTTTTTTTTACAAGACACTCTACCTGAAAGCAGCAAAGGAAAGATCCCCAAGCCATAGACCAGAAGAATGTCTCCAATCTCCATAGAGACACCAGGAAAACACCAGGATCATGTGAGTTGTACACAAGAAGCCTATTCATACTGGAATGGGTGGTGTTCCAGGACGTTAAGTAATTTTGACAATCTGCCACTATCTCAGCCTGCAAAAAGCCCAAAGGGAGTTACTGATGCCATCAAGTTCTGATCTTTATTAATGTTTTCTAGACAGGCTTCATCGTTCTGGGCTCTGCAGGACCCCAATCCAAACCTGCAGATGGATCTGCAGTCATCCAGGAGAAAGCAGGACCACCATTCCCAGAGAGCCCAGGGGCCGAGTATTGTACAGGATCTGCTCAGGCTTCCCCTCCCGAGAGGCTGCAGAGGGTCGGGAGCTCCAGCCAGAAGCTCAGTTATCCCAGAATGCTGAACAGCCCAGGACTTGCTCTTCACTTCCCAGGCACTGGGCTGCTGCAATTCACTGCTGTATATGAACCTGTACTTCTTTAATACAAGGACAAACTAGGAGAGACAGGGGCTCTGGGAGTCAGTAAATAACAGAGCATACCAAAATTAGCCATAGCATTCCTGCATTCACAGGTAAGGGCAGGACTTCCATTGCCTAATGCTAAGGGAAGGACAGAGATGCAGAGCCTGATCATGCCTATAAATAGATTAATTCCTTCTAAACAAGGAAAGAGCAAAACCTCAGCTACACTGAGAAGTCCTTTCCAGAGGTCCTGGTCAAATTTACCCTCCTGAGAAGCCTGTTCTCAGGCAGAGGACTGGCTGTGTGCATGGAAGCCAGCCAAGGCAAAGTTTGGTGCTTGAAACAGAGAAGAGAGTCTCTCTCCTATTAAAAGTGCCTAATTTGGCTCCCTGTGATGCTCTGTGTAATTCCTTGACCTTCCACAAAGTCACAGAATCCCTACCTGTGGAACAGCTCAGGAATCAATTTCATCACCAGAGTTGGAGATCTGTGCCATTCTCAGAAGGATTTGTTGCCTGTGTTGCAGCACTTGGGTTATTTCCACATCAGCTGGGAGCCAGCACGCAGCTCCAGGGGTTGGGAATGCTGCAGGGACACTCTGCATTGACAGTGGGGCTGCCTGCAGAGCACTCGGCTTCTTCAGCCCCAGCTCACTCAGAACTGCTCCGAACACTGAAACCCTCAGAGCAACCCTGGACTGAAAGGTTGGGCCCTGAAGAATGACCTGACTGCACCAGTGCTGCTCTGGAAGCAAATCTGTCACACTCTGGGTTGCTTAACAGCACTGAGGCACCCACAGATAGCTGCAATCCATCAGGTTGTGCCACTGCTCAGCTCCAGGCTCTGCCTCGCTTGCCTTCCCTGCAACACAGACCGAGAATTTTGGGTAATCACAGCTCCACGCAGAGCCAGGCCCTGACCCCAGCCTCGGGATCAGACAAACCAGCCAGTGAGGAACAGAGAGGACTCAGCTCTAATTCCGTTGCCATTCCCTGTAATTAGGACGTTCAAATACATGTAGCTGTTAAGACCCTGGTGCCAACAGTTAAGCCCCAGAGCTTTCACTGTGTTACCAGTGCAGGGAGGGAGTAGGACATCAAACAACTGGTGCATGTGTCCAGTGTGTCCAATCCCTTTATTTAAGGAGCACCCCCAAGTCCCTTAACTCAGTTTTCCCATTTTTCTGCCTCTAGTCTCAGCTTTCTGCTTGTCCCTGAGCTCTTTGTCTTCTCACCAAAACCTATTTCCTTGTCTGCTCTCCCCAGTCCTTTTCCAATGGCATTCTGAAAGGCTTTATTCCCTACTGCCAGGGATCCTAGAGCTCCTGGGAGCCTCAGGGCTGTCTCAGCTGGTAACTGAGCAGTGTCTTTCATACAGGGCTTAACCCGGACTGCACAGATCCTCATCATATCTGTTTGCAAGGCAAAATTGTTCTCAGTTGCCATTACCCATTTCAAAGATTTCCCAGGGCAGATAAAGTTCCACTTTCTTGCTGGAGGAAGCAATTGCAGAGCATCTTTAAGACAGGAAAGAAAGGTCTCGAGATTCAGCCTGAAAGCTTGTCTCCGCTCCCTATCTGCCACCAATCTGCCATTAACATTTCTTCATATTCCAGAGATGCTCCTACTTCATACACTAATATTTTACATTTAAATTCTTCATGGCTTAGCTCCAATTTATGCTCGCATTTTGAGGCAACACCTTCCTTCCCCAGTCAGCACTTCATGCTTTGCTGTGAAAGTCTTCCTGCTATAAGGAGGAGAAGAAAAAAAAGAGAAATAAACAGAAGGAAAGCTCATCTTCCCCCTGTTATAAGATGCCCAAGTCCCTGCACTTCCACCTGCAAGCGGTAAGGGGACAGGATAGTCTAAGAGAGCTGTAATGATTATGGTTGCTGGTTATATTGTGTTAATAGCTCAATATTGATCTCAGCAATTGAAAACAAAGTGTTTTAACAGTTAAAATAGGCAAGGTTAATGTAAAATGAGCTTATGTAGGTTATAATTGCACAATGTTGGCCTAGAAGAATGCCATGAAGAGAAAAAGGTATGAGCTCTTATAGTAAGGGCATATTATTATAGATCATTCCTTATTATACAGAGCTCTTTTTTCTCAGTTCTAAATTTCTCATGAATGTATTTTTTAGCACTGAAAGAAGAATATTCTAAGACTTAGTTTCTGAAGTCTTTCTAGCTCACACAAAATTTTATTTTCATCAGCTATAGATCCCCATTGTAGGCAAGAAATCCCCTTATAAGATACAGGGGTTGGGGAGCACTTGGACACTCCCTAGTGTCTTCTTCTCTGTGCCCTATTCTGTGCTTTGTGCATGAAAGAAAATGATGGTTTACCACAATTGTAGCTCTAAGTCTAGAAGAATATTCATATAGAAGCATTAAAGTAGGTATGTACATTAACATGTGGAAGAAGAGTCAAGGCTTATGGAAAGTCTCCTATTAAGAGAGCAGAAAGAAATTATTCAACTGCAGCTAGGGAATAAATCAAAATACACAATTTTTCATAGCAAACCATGTTTCTTTTCAGCTTACTACTACTCCTTCATAGCCTGATAGTAATTAATAGTAATAAAGTAATTGCAGTGAAATGTTTCTGCAGACCTGAGTGCAAAACCCCCTCTTGTTCCAGAAAACTGGGATTGTGAACAGGATCCAGTTTAGCCGACGATTCCTGTTCCATTGCCTGCAATGGGGCTTTACTGATAGAGGATAAAGATCTGTCTTGTGACCCAGACAAGGCAAAGCTTGAGAGCCAGCTAATTGGGTCTCCAGGGTTCAGCTGCCTTCTTGGTTGAATGAGTAACTGGTTACCAATAAAGACCTGCATCCTTGAGAAAAGTTGCTCCTTTCAACTTCGTGTGATTTTTAATTTATTTTTTTAATATCTATACTAAAGGCAGGACAATGACATCTTCATTCAGGCAAAGGATGGTGACTGAGGTTGCACTGGTAAGCCACAACTGATTGCTGGGAAGGCAAAGAGCAGGTTAAAGGGTTTTCTGACCCTCATTGTTCTCAGCAGAACTGGTATGGCCACATTTCTCCAAGATGCTGCTGTGTGCAAGAGAACAAACAACTCTGCCATGGCCCAAAGGGCTCTCTGGGTCTGAGGCAGGACTTCAGGCAGAGAGCCTTTGTTCTGCTCTTGCCCAGTTGTCAATTTGCACCCACAAGTAACAGGAGATGTGCTGCCTGGCCCGTGGGCTGGGATAAATGGGGCTTGGCGCTGTGCTTGCCCCTCTCCTGCTGCATTCTGTCCCCTCTGCAGGGATTTCGGAGGGTGACTGCACCCCAGCAGGAGCACAGTGGGTAAAGGTGAGTGTTCCTGGGCTGGCAGTGGTTGTGAATGTTACCTCTTTGTGGGTTACAAACAAACCCTTCCAGCTCTAAAATGAGCATGCAAATAGAAGAGGATGACAACCACAGACTCACAGGATGGTTTGGGGTGGAAGGGACCTAAAAGCTCATCTCATTCTGCCCCCTGCCATTGGCATGGAACCTGCCAGTGTTATCAAAAAGCAGACTGAGCAGGAGTCCTGAACTCTGTGACGTGTTCACATCACACTGCAAACGTGGAGAACAGCTTGCAGGTCAGAGTGACAGCAATCCATCTTCCCTAACAGACTGCAGTGGGCTCTCCAGAGCCTTGTCCCCGCTGGCCATGGAGTCACTGCATTAGGAGAGGAAGGGTTTTGTGACCCTTCAGGAAACAGAGTTTCAGCAGAGCTTCATTCGTTTATCGATAGAGTTATCAAGTCCCTGTTTTGGGAGCCTGCTCCCAGGGGAAAGGTGGGTGCTAACAGCCTGGCTGAGGCACTAATGACCCGCTCATTAACTGCTGAGCTTGAGAAGTCTGTTTGTCCAGCTCAGGGCCATGTGTGCAGGAGGACAGACAGCAGCACAGGAACCCAGATGCTGGCTGGAGAGGCTAGAAAACAAATGTGCCTTTGGTGTGCTTCAGATGCCATCCAAGCCATGTTCAAACACCCAGATGGGGCTGCCGTGTTCGCAGAACCAACTCACCCTGCCTGTGCAAATGTTGGGTCACAGACATGCAGGTTACTCATGTTAAAAGACAGGCAACACAACTCTTCCATAAAAGTCCACCAGACAGACACTTTAACCCCTGTAATCCCTTCCTGTGGTGTATATGACGCCACATAGATTTATTAATTAAACCCTGTTATCCGGTGGCCACTGTCAATTAAGTGTTTCCTTGTAACATGTATAACGAGGGCTCATTCATTAGCAAATGTTTCCATTACATTTAAGGCTGTGAGTCTCTCTGAGCACTTCTCTTCCCCAAAAAGAGGTACAGAATTGGCTGTGGTTTGAGTTTCTGGGTGAAGGGAGGGGAAAGAGAAGTGAAAAACAGGAGGGACAGATAATGGATCTATTGCTAAACTGAACAATTAATAAATTATAATTGCTGTGCCCTGGGAAGGCACAGTGCTGTCTGCAAACAACTCTGTTTCAGGAGATGGATGCAATTCCTGCTCTGCCACTTGCCAGCACTGTGACTCCAGGAAAGTTGCAACACACCTTTTTTTGTGGCTGTTCTGTGCTTTGACAGCTCTCTGGAGAACTCTGTGTACAGCTGAAAAGGAACAACACATGCAGGGCCTGCATCTTGATCAATGCCTCTGGAATGGGCTCTCACTGAATAATATGACCCAATAATTCATTGCAAAATGTGCTGACACTCTGCTAAAAGTACCAGTTCCCTGAGTTCTGTTACTAGAAATCGTCACATTTCTGCCTGATAAACTCTGACTGCTGAGAAACTAAAGAACCAGAAGACCGAGCAAAAAAAGCTTCTTTCAGGCAGTATCTGTAATAATAAAATCTTCATGATTTTAAATGAGTACTAAAAGTCCCTTCAGACCTGATGTGATGTTTAGATCATTGGATTTCGGTAAAACTGATCTAATAGAATAATTAATTCGCTCGGAATGTTAGACAGAGTTCTTTCCAGTAGCTGCCTCGAGAGAAAGAGGGAAAGGGCTAACTGAATCCCAGGCTGTTAAGTGCATTCCTGTCAGTTGTGCTGGAGCAACTACTGGGAGATGGAGCTTCAGTTCCACCTTCTGGCAAAATTTGCAGTTGCAAGTCTCTTTTAAAAACAGCATTTAAATTAAATATATATACACACACAATTAATCTAAAGCTGGATTAGGGCTTGTTCTGAATAAAGCTCAAAGCTAAGTATGTCAGACAAACCACAAAGTCTGCATGTCAAGGAAAAAAGTAATCAAAGCCTATTTGGAGATAATGACAAATAGCCAAAGAAACCTTACTCAGCCAGTAACTTGTTGGCTGACTTAGTCCTCAGAATGACATTATTAGCGCTGCAGTGGTGTTATTCTTTGCGCAGTGATCTCAAGGCTTTAAATGTATTACACTGGCAAAAGAAAGGAAAACCTCTTGTAGGGATTCATTAGCTGCCAGAGAGCCTGGAAAGAGATGGGAGTGGAAATTTGGCTGTCAGGCTGAGGCGGTCCTGGGCGGTGTCCCTGTGCTGCTGTAGCTGTAGGATGCCAGCGCTGGGGAGTGGGGTCAGCAGCAAATCCTAAGAGGATCCCACAGCAAGGATTCAAGTCAGATGTTCCCCCTCTCCCAGGTCCTTTGCAGCCAGACTGAGGGAGCACATGGAAAAGGCAACCTTATCGAATCAAATTCACTGGGAAAAAGAGGCAATGCCATCTGGCTCCTCCGGAGAGAGCTGGAGACCATGCTGGCACTGTGTCAGGCAGGCTGTGCACTCATCCTTCCCCATGCATTCCTGGGACATTTCTAATCATAACTGTGAATGGCATCCTGCAGGGCCTTTCTGGGATCAGGTTCCCCTCTACAAGTGCCCAATCCTGTGTTTGGAGGCAGCAGGGCTCCCTTTAACATCCATTGAAACACAGCCTGCCTCGCTGCCATCAGAGCTGCTCTTTCACGGAGGGCCCATTTAGAAAGCTTTTAATAGAACATAATTTAGACTTTCAGAGTATCATCGTATCTATTCAAAACTGCAATTTTTTAGGAAGTCTTTGCAAAAGACAGGCAAAGATAAAATGATGTATTCCTAGTCCTGTCTTCTGAATTGTTCTAAAGTAACATGTGTATATAATCAATTATGGACAGCAAAGAATAGCATTATTTTTAAGAAGCCCACTTTACTTTTCTGCCTTTTTAGTGCCGGCATGTTCACACAATTCAGCCTGGATTGAAGTGATAATGAGTAACTCAGCACATGGCCCTGTCTGCTCAGTTTATTATCGTGCATTCCTATCTGACTATCTAATCTAAGATGCTTTTAAAGGACCCATCATCAAAATATTTAAGTGCTGCCACAGGATCTAATTACTAATCTTCAGGAAGAAACACTGGCTTTGCTGCAGATTTGGAATAAAACCCCCTTAAATCTTCCTGAATGTTGAAAAGCAAATGTGTATAAAACATAAAGCTGCCTTTCCCTGTGCATGTCTGGGAGCACTGGATGCAGGATGCAACATAAAACTATTGTTCTATCAGAAACCAAGGTGTTGTTTTACACTGCACGAGACCATGAGTCATTAAAACTGAGTTGTACCATGGCCAAGAAATGGTTTACTTTGGCCTGTGTTCTTTATCAGTCTCTTTATTGGTTGGCTTTTCTTTGAGCTTATTTCCACAGCATTTGAGTGCCCTGCAAGTACTTGTGGATTCATTCTCCCAGCATCTGCAGATCAGGCAACATTATCCTTTTCTTTACATGTGGGGAATTGGAGGCAAAGATGAAGGATGAGATTTGTCTAGGGAAATAAGAGTGATTTTCACGGCAGCATTCCAAGTGTAAGCAGATGTCTTGTGTCATAGTCCTTCCCTGCAGGATCTCTGCTCTTCTAAATCGAGCATTTTCCCTTGTCTCATGACAAGCCGAGGACAGGTTCACCAGCTGGACCAAATAAAATCACATCCAAAGTCTGCATCCTCCTGCTCAAAGGAGCAATGAAAACACTTAAGGCGCAATAGGCTCACAGTGACAGTGCTGGATACAGACCTACCATAGAAAACTGGGGAACAGAAGACTAGGGAATGAGGCTGGGATGAGTATTTGATGCTTGTTTTAAAAACCATCTTGCCTAAATCTAGGTCACTCCTTCCTTCTGTTCCTGAGTCACTACCACCCTTATCCTCAGTTCCTGCCCATCAGGAATATCAGGACTATCCTGCATATCCATGTTTCTGGATAGTTCTTCATCACAGACAGGAACAGCCTCACCTATCACATTCTTGTGTCCCAGAAAGAGGGGAAGACACTAATGGTCTTCACTCTAGTCCACACAGGGTTCCTCAGCTCTGTTTGATTTCCATCAGTCAAAGTACGATTTTCCTAAAAGCACTGGAGAACATTGGGTAGGCAAAGCTTGATTTAGGGTTTGGGTGGACGGGTAGGTTTGTAGCAGTACATTTGAGCTGAAAAGGAAACCCTTAGAGCCAGTTCCATTGTAACTGACCCGGCACTTTGGTGTTACTGGTGTAACTATATTTCTAAACAAATGTCCACAGACAGGGCTACCCAGGCTCATGGAACAGCCACCAACCACTTCCTGCCATGGACAGAAGCACAAACCACACGATCGGAACCCCAGCCCAGCGTTCTCATGCCACTGGTGGTGTTGCAGCCACCCTCCTATCAAGCCATGGCAGCACATTCACCGAGTCAAGGCACATACCAGAAAGTTACCCACTGGCTCAATGCAGATGTCCTTGGACTGCTCTGGTTGGTGATTCTGGGGTGAAACAGCATCTTCAGAAAACCATCCACAAAGCCTTCATGTGATGGCACCTGAAAAAGAGAATGCACACGTCTGCTGAGATGTGCCACTGCAACATCTCAACAAATCAAAGTTTTATATCGAATTTTAATGCATTCAGCTCTAGCATCTAAGTGCTGATTTAATAAGATTGGCATTTTATTTGTAATGTGCCAGTTTCTACTTATTATTTTGCTTTGTAGCACATTTAGTTGTTGTTTTAAAAGTGCTTTTACTAGGCTGGCACCCAGCTGGGATGAGCATCCTTTGTGTGTGATGTTGAATCCTTGTGCAATAAAAATGGTCCCTCTAACCAAGATTTTACACTCTAATGTTATTCCTTTTCTCTGAGGCACCCTCACAGATGATGAAGCCCCTTTTCTCCCCTGTCACCTCCTGGACAGAAGTCAGAGGGAATACTTTACCCTCCATGCACCTTGGGAAAGCTGCCTGCCTGTCATACTGGGTGGTTGGCATAGTGCAGTGAAGGGGTTGGAAAGAGCACCAATAACACTTGTCTTCCTCTGTATATTCTCCCATAATTTTATCATTCATTACATTTGTTACTTTAAAACCACTAAAATATAAACCAGTCTCAGCCTAGAAGTATTCATGCTGGGAAGGGCAAAAGAAGAATTTTAATGGCACTGGGTCCGAGTACATAAACTATCATTTAAAAAAAATCAGCCATGCAAAGCTTAGGAAATCACTTAAACCCAGCACCAGGAGGGAGATGGGGAGGTGGTGTTGTCCTAAAGGTGGGGAAACAGAGAAGTGCCTGCAGCCAGTACCAGGGGGGCCTTCAGCTCCTGAGTTTGGGATTCCCATTGCTGAGCCCCTCCGACTTCTGAGGTCTTCCCCACTCAGAGCTCGTTTAGGATGCCAAGCCCTCGATCTCCCTTTAACGCCACTCTCCTGCTCCCTGAGCCTAACCCACTGTCCCACCTCTGCTCTCCTGCCCTGCCGGGGTCTGACCTTAGCTCCAGAGTTACCAGATACCCAGCAGGAGTGAAGGAGAGCTAGGATGGAGCTGAATGCTGAGTGCCAAGAAACAGGGAACAGCAGGGGGAGGTATCAGGCCAGGAAAACCAAGGACATGCAGATAATCAGGAGAAATTCCTGCCTTGTGCTGCTAGACAAGAGAATCACTGAGGTCCCTTTGCTTCTGCATGGCTCCACCGTGGGACACTGTGGGCCCTAAAGGAAATTGTGAGTAAGGTAAGTGTGTACAGGTGACAGGCAGGGACAACCCTTTGTGCCCTGCTCAACTGCACAGCTGTGCACATCTGTGAGCTCGTGGAAGGACAGAGGCACTGGAGGGACAGGGAAAAGCTTTGCCCTGTGGGTGTATTTCTAAGTGCTGCTGACCTCTCATGCCTGAGGGAGAAAGGCAGGGGTGCCACGTGCATCCTAGGAAGAGGCATGGGTGCTCTCAGCAACCAGAGGGTCCAAAGAGCACATCTGGAATCACTTTCAGCGGCATCTGGAAGCTCTCATGTGCTGCAATGAGACACAGTTGTTTAATTATTCTGGGTCCATATCCTTTCTCACTGTGAGGTTGTCAATGGCCATTCAACCTCCTTGGCACAGAACCCAGCCCTGGGTGCTCCTTGTCACATGGAACACTTGTGATGGCACAGGAGCATCAGCTTCACCTTCAGCCCTGCCCCGATGGTGTCCAGCACAAGGAAACAACCGTGGCAAGTTCACTGTTCCAGCAAGAGGAATAAAATGAAAAAGAAAAGCTATTACATACTGAAAGAGCCTAGCATAACACTCTAATAGAATCATAGAATATGAGCTGGAAAGGACCCAAAAGGATAATCAAATCCAACTCTTAGCCCTGCACAGGACATCCCTAAGAATCAGAAAATTAATCTGTGAGAGGAGAGAAAGGTTCAGTCATCATTTATCTCACCACCAGACACAAACGAAGATCTCATTCCCAGCATCAATCCATTCTTTCATGAGAAATCCATCAAGAAATGCATTTCCAGCAGCTGTATGGCTAACATTCTCTTGTGGGGTATGCTGGAAGAGGAAAGGAGCATGAAAGTACCCAGGACAGACTTCTATTTCATCATTATACTCTCAGTATCTCATACTCTCTTACCAATACAGATGGATTTTTCATGGAAGATGTTCCTTTTTGTTTCCCTATCTCTTTACCAACATCTTTGCTGCTGGCAGCGAAGGAGTTAAGCAGACTGTACTGTGCATTTTGCTCACAGCACAAAGGGAGAGGGCTAAGGAGTCTTGCTGATTATCCCAGTGCTGAACTTTAAAAGCTTTTAAAGCTGAACTTCCTCTGGAATCGTTTGCATCTTCCCTTTCCTCCTCCAGCAATGCCTCTGAGGTCAGTGTCTTGACCCAGGGTGGATTGGATTAGAGCAGGAGGGAGGCTGATGCCTACCCTCAGTTGACTGCTTCAGAGTGGGACGGTGTTCCCCGGGCTAACAGGAAGCAGAGAAACGTGAGAAAAAATGGAATAAAAATAATAGAAACCAAACAAGAATGTTGAGAAGTTCTGGGGGAAAGAGGAAACATGAAAGTACGTGGGATACAAAAGGACAGAGTGCACTCACACAGTAGTGGCTCTGGGGGCGTGAACGAGACGTATGGAAAATGCAAAGGAATGACAGAGAAATCACTAAACCAGGACCACATTCCAGAGGATACATCTAAGAGTTCAGCTCATGCTGCAAGGAACAGCCAGATGGCTGCGTGTCCCAGAGAGACTCTGCTGGGAAAGGAAATGCAGAGGGAAAGAGGGGGTGGGCAGGGTCACCTACACATGACTCTCCCATTCCCAGTGAAAGAGGAAAAGGAAATGTAGATTAAGAAGGGTCTTCATGGCCCCAGCACTGGCTGAGCCAGCACAGGAGGCAGAAGAAGCCAAAGAATGTCTTTAAACTTCTTGTGTTCATATATTTTTCTTGCCCTCTTCCTTCTCATTCTCCCCAAACATTCCAGCTCCCTCTTCCCTGCACACCAGGCATTCCTCCATTCCTGACAGTCCCTCTGCAACTTTTCAGAGGCCCAGAGCAAGGGCTGGTTTCTGGCACCCTGAGCTGTTTCAGGGACTCATGTCCTCCCTTCTTGTGGAGCTCTTGAGCAGAGTCTGTCTCAGGTCACCCAGGGGAAGCAGTGTGACAAGGCTTTATTCTTACAAAAAGTGCTCTCTGCCATCCCAAAAGATCCACAGGATCTCCTAGACTCATCTTCCCCATGAAAACAGGAAAAAACAGCTACTCTACTAATACAGAAATGCAGGCTGGAGTTCCCACACCAGGACAGTTATGGAAAATAATGTGGATTTTGGATTGCATCAATTAGCTCAAAAGCAGGATATCTTCTTGTAGTTGTCTCAGAACTCAGTGTGTGATCTTGCATAAGTCATCCACCCGGCCTGTGTCTCAGTTTCCTCAGCTCTGAAACAGGGAAGAATTCTGGCCTTGCTTTGTACAGGATCCCAAGCTTTTGTGTTGAAAACAGAAAGCAGTTTAAAGAAGCATTATTGGATGAATCAAGTGCTATTAGTGTCTTCTCTAAAAAAGATTTTAGAAGCTTTGGTCCTTCAAGAAGTTGTGAAGGTAAGAAACATCAGTGAATTTCAAAGAAGGGGTTTGTTGTTGTTTTGCGTTTTACTGGGCTCCTTTTCTGGCTTGAGCTGTAGTGTTCCACAGTGAATACGGATTATTTTATCCTGTTCAGCTAGGATGCATCAAAGGCAAGCTCACACTGAAGGCAGAGAGATGAGAGAGTGTTCTTGACGCATCATTTAGTGGTTCACAGACAGCCCTGACCCACAGGGTGAAGCACAGCAGCAGGAAAGGCAAAAGCTGGAGCTTCAGTCAACTGGCAAAACAAAAGCAAATAAAACAGAACCCCCCCAATATTGTTCTGATCTGCTTTGATAAAACTCCTTTTCATTGAATAGTACTGTATTACCTGTACTCAATTGTGCAATTGAGCCTTCAATTAAAATTAAATTACCCTGGGAAACGAGGGAGCTGAGTTACACGGAAAGAGCCTTTCTAAAAGACAGAAAAACTTTGGACATTAAATCAACATTAACCAGGTTCTTTTACTTTTCTCTGCAGCTGGAAAGAGTCTCACATGGAATAAATCCAGAAAGCTGAGTGTCCCACGTACAAGTACAGATTCCAAGCACTGCTGGGAAGCCAGTTCAGGATGTGCAGCCTTACATCTCTCTGCTCCACCACTGAGCTGCCAAAGTGCCCCAAGCCCAGGCCAAGGGGACTGGAGCAGCTTGTGGAATGGAAAATAGTAGGAGCAGTGTGGTATTATCACTGGGAATGCCAGTGGGATTCCTGGAGAAAACAGTAAACAGAAGCTGTTACTCAAGACCTATTCCCGTTCCAATTGTAAAGGGCCGACAGTTTGTGCTGCCCAGGAATACAAAACGGTGAGAGATGTGACCTGTGAGCAGAGGCTCTCGAGTGGAGTGAGACACAAAAAGCAGGTTGCAGGTTGCACTCCCTCCAGCACTCTGGAAGGTTAATACACCAGGCTGATCTATCCAAGCTTTAAAAAGAGTAATGTATTCAGAAAAGGAAAAACTAGATTAGTTTTGCTTTTTTTCCCTCTTTCTTCTGTATGGCACCTACTTCCAGTTGAATAAGGAATGATTTCTTCTAAGCTTTTAATTTTAGCATCACTGTTTGTAAATTATTTTCCCTTTTACTTATCTGCCTTTAGAAGGAGATTGAAGTCTGCTGTGAGGAAGATGTTGCTAGTATTCTGTCCCTGGGTGCCTGACTGACAGGGGGCAGCACTTTGAGAAGTCAGCATTTTTAGGGCTGTTTGCTTCCATCCTTGCTTTCAATCTGTTTTAGAGCCTGCTGACTAGGCAGCGGAATGAAGAGACTGGGGCAGAGGGGCTGGCTGGAGCAGGAGGGAGACAACAGACTGCCACAACACCTTGGTAAAGATCCCTTTTACACTGAGACTGCTAATAATGCTGCAGATGCTTTTTCCATCCCTTCCACCCCATGAACAGGAGCTGCATATTAAAAGAATGGTTTCATGGATAAAATAGTAAACCAGATCCTGCAAATTTTATAGATCATCTTTAGTAAGTCACTGTGTGGTAACTCATCTGTAGAAAACCAATTTGCTTTTCCGCCGTGCCTTTTGAGGCTGTGCTTCTTTGGTGCCTCACGTGACCCACCTAGCATCTCCCCACGGGATTCCGTGTCTCCGAACATCCCCACAGGGGAAAAATCAGTGGCTGAATCCTGGGTCACAAGCTTTGGCCACGACTCTCATTTCCCCTGCGATCACTCCTGGCACCTCAAGGAGCAGGAGGCCTGTTTCACTGAGTAGCTCAGATTCCAGAGCCCTGGAGCAACAGAAATTGAAACGCACTGTCCAGAAAAATTTAATAAAATAGTCTTTCAGCCACAAAGATGGGCACCAAGCCATTCTCCTTTGTCTCTGCCTAGCAGCATTCCTTGGCTGACAGGCGATCAGAGTCCGGGAGAGCCAAGAACACAGGAAAGGGAACAATTCTCCAGAGTCAAAACAATTGCAGCATAGAAAGCATTTGCATTTCTGGGCTGTTGCAGACCTGAGACAAATGCACATCTCTACTTGCCACAGCATTTGCAATACTCACAGTACAGAACAGCCCAAGGTAAGCAGGCTTTTCAGTGGGATTTGCCCTAACTTTCTCCCCACTCTTGCTTTTGAAGCCAGAAATCCCTACCTGCCCCATCAGAATATATAAAGATTTAACTGCATCTTTGGTGGAGTTTTTCTCTGACTCAGTGACGTGTGGGGTGTTTTTATTATCATGATCTGCATTGCAGAAGTATCTCAGATCCCAGTCAGAGCAAAGCAGTACCAGTTGTTGCACAGAAAAACAGCAACAGGCTCCCCCCCAGGAAGTCTCTCTGACCAGACTTGCTGAATCCTCCTCGTATCCTGTACACATATGCACATCTAGTTCCTACAAATGGAAAGTGATGTACACTCACAGACATCTTCACTCTCTGGAAATAAAGCCAGTTCATACAAATAAATAATAAAACAGTAAAAACCAAAATAATAAAGCCAGTTTGTTAAAAACTAAGCTCGCCAAAACCATCAAGCTGGAAAACAGACACTGATATTTGCTCATTGAGAACAGGAAAAGGTCTAGGTCCATTAAAACTGGTGAAAACTTGGTAAACGATAATGCCAGTTAATTGGGAGGAGCCTTTTAGACAGTCTTGCATGCTTCTTAAAAATTGTCTCACTAGGATGACACAATTCAGACCTAAAATGGACACAGCACAGCGATGAAAAAACCAAAAAACCCAACAAAAAAACCCAAATAAATGCCCCAAAGCTGTGCTTTCCTCTAGGGGTCTCAGATACATGTGATTTTTTTGTTGTCGTTGCTGTTGTTTTTCCTACCAGGAAATGTGTTACCAGGAGATTTTATCCAAGCAGAGCTGAAGAGCCCATACCCTTTCCTGGGTTTCTGGGTATTCTGCAGCAGCTCTGATCAGGCAGCTCTGCTGCCAGGACTCTGAACATATTCATTGGGTAGGTAAAGCTCATCCCTACAGCACCTGCAGAGCAAGACTAAGGCTTGCAGGAGCTGAAAAGGCATTAAGCATGCAGCTCACAGCCCATCCATGCAGAGTGACTCAGGGTGCTCAGGATGTGCTGCACAGAATACCTGAGCACAAACTGATGGCACTTCTGCACCTTTCTGGCAAGACAAACACTGTCCTCGTGACAGGGACTTGGAGAAAGGTTGGAAATGCACAAACCAAGCACCTAATGTGTGCAGCAGCTGGAGACACTCTATTGTAGGGCTCCAGCTCTATCCTGAGGTTAGTTTAGACAGCTCAAGAATTTAGAAATATGCTGCAGGGGTCCATCCCACCCTTTGGCAACTCCTTTGGTCCTCTCCTACCTAGAGCCATGTTTGAGCAGCCCCTCCAGTGTAATTCAGCAGGAGCTGTGGGCACTCACCCCCACAGATCACAGCCTTGCCAGCCCCCCTGCCCGGATTCCCCAGCTCAGGGGGTGTTTCAAGGCACAGGTATTCATTCACACCTTGCCCAATCCTCCCCTCTGTGATGGGTCAGCACCCTGAAAAGTTGCTACTTATCCATGTCAGTGATAATTTCCTAGAGACAGACTTTAATTTTAATGATGTCAGTCATTTTTGCTTGGCACAGGATTCACAGAGCTCGTTTTGTGTTTTCCTCCTTCCTCTCTGAGGAAGAGAACCTTCACACAAACGCCCCCCGGCAGTGGGCTCATCTCTGGGATGGAGACAAGTACTGAACTTCCAGGTACGGAAACAAGCCTTAAAAGGCACTTTGTGCTCCTTCTTGGGAAGCAACATGAGGACAAAAGTCTGTCTCTTCCTCCTCTCTCATCAGTAAAATAGTTTGTTCCTCAATATAAGAAAGAGTAAGTGTGGCAAGAAGGAGCAAAGTGAAGAGAGATCTCTTTGAAATGAGTAAAGAAATTCCAGTAATTGAACAGCTCATATTTTGACACACTGAGTTATTACATTTTGAGAACTGATGAAATATCTCTCTAGACATAGCACTGCAGCCTGAGTGCCAGGATAAATAGCAGAGCTTAGGCAGCCTGATTTTCCACACAGATACACTGTCCATGGGCTCAGGCAAGCCTACAATTGCTGCTGGTAGAGAAAATCTTTAGGAAAAAGCCTCAAAAGGAGAAGGTGGCTCTGAAGGCAATGGATGCCATTCAATAACCTTAGCTAAATCACTAAATTAGAGCTTGTACCTCAATATTCCTGCAAGCTCTTCCATTTCCTACTGATTTTTCTGAAAGCTCAGGAACCTCCTCCCACACCGTCCCCTCCTCCAGGTTCTGCAACCTGCTGAATTTCCAGTTCTTTTCTGTTCTCACAGGAACTGATGGGAACCACTCCCACAAGCCAAATTTGGCACAGCGCATCACTACCAAGTATATACTTGGCTTTTCACTTGCAACCTGAAATGTGCCATGGACCCGACTAGACTGCAAATTTAATATTTCACAATAAAACTAAATTATTTTTACCCTCCAAATAGCTGGGAGCATTGTTGTTAATAACTAATAATCATCCCTTGCACATACGTAGCATCTCTCATTCAAAAGTCTCAAAGCACTTAATAAGCAACAATTAATTAACCCTGTAACATCTTACTGCTGTAATTAAATCATCTATATAAGGAATAATTGCAGCACCGGTGATTCCGGTTCCTGTAATTTCATCAAAATGCAGCAGATATGTCACAGCTGTTATAGTGCAATACAACAAACCCTGGCAGGCTGAGAAAGAGCCTAAAAAGTTCTGTGTTAGGCCCTGGAGAGGGATTAAGGAAAGGAGAATGTATATAGGTAACTCATAACATTACAGGGCAACGTGGTTTAATACTTCGCTTTTATAGATCCATTAATCACCACGGTAATTCTGTTCATCACATTCACATTAGGTTAAAAGTACCCTGTGGAATCCCCACAGGAGCCTTGATCTGCCATTCCCACAGAAACAGTCAAGTCAAGGCTTCTAGCACCTGAGACAAAGTTTATGGATCAGTTAGACAAGATTGCCTGAAGAAGACAAATGGGTTTGTGTGTCCAGCTGATGCTTAAAATACTTTTGAGACTTTCAGGCTAAAAAAAGAAGAGGAGTTAAGTGCTAATGTCTCAGACTCCAGGGTATCACATCTGCATTCAGGGAACAACAGCCATTGTCTCACAGCCCCTTAATGTCTAAATGTTTATGGGATACTCTCAAAAGGCCAGTTTGGGAATAATTTATGTTTCATTATCAGTTTGGATGTAGCTGTCTCCCATCTCTTCTTTTTCTAGTGCTACATTAGCTTCTTTCCTACTCTTTTGTACCTCCTTTTTAGTAATAGCTGTCCTATCTTCACGTACAATTATCATATTTTAGTCCAAGACAAAGGAAAAGGGAGTTTGTTCTTTTAGAGAGCTTTCCTCTGCACATAATGCTTTAAGGCATCTGCCTAGATTTATATAATCTGACAGTTTAAAGACAGAGTAATACTACTACTAATAATGGCAAGACTTGCCCTTTTTTTCCAGCAGCTCTCAAAGCAATGCAGTGATTTTCATCAACATTAATTAAATTTTACACCATTACCAGTGTTTTTGTAAATGGGAAGTCTTTAGCACACAGTGTTTAAAAGGACTTAGGGGTGTCACAAGAGTCAGTAACATATTTAGGAACAGAGTCCAAATATCCAGACAATTGTGGCAAGGCCCAATTTCTCATTATTCCTCTCCACTACATAATGGAAGTGTTTCTAGTGTGCTGATTCATAAGAAGCAGCTGTACTTCATGCCCTGCTGCTCTCCTTTTCCTTCCAAGCCCGCAGACCATTGGACTGCATCAATCCTCAACGCTGCGCTCCAAAGCAGTGCTGGAAATGCTAAACCTCGCAATGCCACAGCCGCAGTTTCACAGGGGCTGGACCACAGGCTGCTGAGACTGAGTTACCTGCTGTGGGCAGGCAAAAATCACACACAGTAAGGGACTAAAGTCTTACCACGGGGAATTTACCAGCATTTTACTGAAGGCAGAAACTCCAGACCAACTTAAACCAGTCAAAGCTGTGGTAGCAAGACTCAAAGGAAGCCTTTAGCATGAAAGCCATCAAGATCTGCAGCTTCACTATAATAAAAAGAGAAATATCTTGCTTCAACATTTATGCCAAACTTTGGAAGAGACCCAAAACAAGACTGGGGTGAGATTTTCCCCACACACTCACTTTATTGCCTAAACAAAGGAGAATCAGGTTATTTCCATCAAAGCTCTGTCTTGTGCTGTACAAAGAGCAGAGTTCTGGCAGTGCTTGGACCTGAACGGCAACACTGCCAGAGAGACAATCTGGCAGCCAGTCTGCAATAAAAGTATTAACCAAAGTCTGGGCTTGTGTTGCCCCAAATCGCTGCAAAAGCAGCAGGAAAGAATCGACTTCTCAGCTCAGAAGGCTGAGGATGCCCCAGCTGTAACTTCAGCTGTGGGGGCAACCACCCCTTGAAACTTTCAGTTTGCTCCATACCCCAGTTCCTCCTGAACAGGAAACTAATGAGTGGCATAAAAGGTGCTCTTAATTAAAAGCTTCTAAAATACCAAACCTTCTCCATGCTCGGGATCAAGTCAGCAGTTCTGCAGGGCTTGGGTCAGGCTGCACAGCAGCCCACAGCCCCGGGCAGCAGCAGTCAGATATTTGGGAAGAGGTTCAGCCAGTATTTAACCCATTGCTAAGAGAAGTTTCAATCTTGTTGAAATTTTTCAGACAGCTTGCTCCTGCTAAGAAACATTTGACATGACAGAGCTCTGTCAAACAGCTCAGAGGTTGTGGTTTCTGCCTAGAGGACCCAAACCAGAGTTAAAAACTTGCAAGGAACACTCCAGCTTGGTGAAATGTGGACAGGTAGGGTCAGGCGGCCGGAAGATGTCAGGCTGTACGGAAAGATGTGACCCCTCCCCAGGTAGCCAACAGGGCTTAGGCTATGAGGTAAGCATGTGGAAATGACGTTGTGAACCAAAGCTATAAAATGCAGTATTAATTAATAATAAACACCATTTGCCGTCCACCACATTGGTGTCTGTGAGCAGATGGCCCGAGTGGCCTGGGGTTGGTCACCGTGCCCTTCTCGAACCAGGTCGCCTTTGCCTTTCTGAAGGCAACAGTGAAATCAAAGAAGATGTAGTTATTCTACCTCAACAAAAGTAGCGCTGTGCAGAAACAGGCCCCAAATTCTCAGGTCCCAACAGAATTCCTACCACACAGGGCCTGTGTGTCTCTGGCAAAGTAAAAGGCACCATCTATGTTTGCCATTAAGGCCTGCTTGGTACACCAAAAAACAAACAACCCAAACCAATCCAAAAAAACCCAACAACAAACAAACAAACAAACCCCAAAAGAAACAAAAAAACCCCTAAACAAACAAAACCAAACCAACCAACCAAATAACAAAAACCCCCCCGAAAAACAAAACAATACCCGACATGCTGGAGGAGCAGAATGTTCTGTTTTACAGAGCTAAAGCTTTCAGTATTCATTTCTGCCTTGATACAAATGAGGCAAGCAAATCCCATCCAAATCAAAATCCGTTTCCTTGCTGTTACGGTACATGGAACAGAGAAGCTCATCAAAACCAGAGAAAAAAAGGGAGAAAAGGAGACCAAGTCACAGCATGTTGGCCACATCTCCCAGGCTCCTAGTTGCCGAATAATTAAGCAACAGAGTCTACTTGTTATTGCCAAGTTTCTTCAAGTCTTCAGATGAAATCATTTCACCCTTACAAATTGCCTTTTATATGAAACCTCCGAGATGAGAATCTCCTCATTTCATGTAAAGCACCTGATGCTGCAGCAGTGACTGAGAGCTGCCAGCAAGCACTGCCATTACCCAGGCTGCATCCTTCACCTACACACCTAACTGAGGATTACAGCTTGAAAAATGAAAAATCTAAAAGAACTCAAGCAAGGAAGGTGAGTAACTGCTCTGCAGTGTTTGTTCTCAAGAAAATTCAAAAGGTTTCTTCAGTCCTCCATGGCTGGCTGTAGAGAAGACCACATATTAAACACACAGCATGGGACATCCTCCTCTCATTTTGCTCCAAATCTGTGCACAGTATGGAGAACTTGCTTTGCAAGGAATGCTCTTGTTTAAATGGCTTGATAAATTGGATTCCTTTGATGCTGTTTGCTCTTGCCTTCCTTAATCTCTCCTAATCATAATGATTTTTTTTTTGTCTGCAATGCATCTGACCTACTTCCACATTCCCCCCATCCTGCTGTTCTTTTCTATCTATATTCTCCATGAACTATCTGTATTTTTCTCCCTTTTCCATTAAATTTATTTTTTAAAAAATTAGGATCCTTGGGCAAATGAGGAGAGGTTGTGATTCCCACCAGCCAGTCAATGCTGGAAACCACATGCTCAGATTTTTCCCCTTTAACCAGTGCAGGAATCGACCTTTATCAGTTCCAGGATACTGTGAGTCTACATGGAATTTGTTGAACTATTTGAACCACAGGACTCTGATAGAGACCTACAAAATGCAACCAAATGCAATTTGTAATCACTCCAGCAAAAAATGAATTTGGCAATTAAAGAAGCAACTTTGACACAGGGACAGAAGGAAAATAACTGGCTTTAAACAGTGGCAGGTGCATCACTTCAGATAAATTATACACCATCCATCCTGAATGCTGCTTGAAGCAGAAGGGTAGCCCAGGGATTAGGGTTTTAATAGAGAATTTAGAATTAGGGATTACAGTCCCTGCTCCACTCCAGCCGGCTTCTGCAGCTTTGGCCATTTACAAGACAGGGTTAACAATTTTCCTCCTTTCTCAGCAATATTAAGAGACCAGAAATGCCAAATATTTTTAGGCTGTTAAGGCTAAATACAACCTAAAGTAAGTAAGTTTTTAATGGGATCTGCTGTAGTTTTGCACAGAGCTAAAGAGGCCCTGACCTGAGCAGGGAAACACTTCAACTCATGTAAATTCGGGCATAATCCAGGACAGAAGAGCAAAGCCTGTTTACATCCCCATCTCAGCAGTCAGATTAGTTTCTACTGGATCCCAGAATGGTTTGAGTTGGAAAGGACCTTAAAGCTCACCCAGTTCCATCCCCTGGGCAGGGACACCTTCCACTAGACCAGGGTGTTTCAAGCCCCATCCAACCTGGCCTTGAGAGTTACCTCTTTTTCTGTGTGTGTGTTTGTCCGTGTCTTTTTGTGGTTTTGTGTTTGTCTGTGGCTTAGTTTTTGGGGTGTTTTTTGTTTTTGGGGGGGTTTTTTGTTTGTTTGTTTGGGGTTTTTTTTGGTTTTTGGGGGGGTTTTTTGTTTGTTTTTTATTTTTTGGGGTTTTTTTTTGTCTAAAACTGAGATAGTGATGCAGCATCTGCCATAAAGCCAAGGAAAGAGCAGCTGATTGAATGCAAACCACTTGCAGGAGAGGTAGGTGCTGATGAGGACCAAAGTACCGCAGTGCAACCGAAAACAGCTTTTTAGCCCATATATCAGTTTGTGATGTTGTCCCTTTTTGACACAGAATGTAGCAATAAAATATGAGAGGGACTCAGTGTGAAGAAAGCTGTGACAAAATAACTCTGAAGACCATGGGACAGTTATTATTTCTTTTCAGACCTTAATAATTTTCCATTTTTTGCCACTTCCACTCTTCCCTGGGGATCAGGAGAGGTAATAGAAAAACAGCTTTTACATCAAGAAAGTAATTTCTTTCCGCCTTTCTGGCAAACTCTACTAGGAAACCATTCGCAGAGCTCTCACCTCCAGGTGCAAATTTGAGAGCCACCCCTGCTGCAGACTCTGCACCCTTCTGAACCAGTGATGCTCCAGCCTTCACTCCATCTTTTGAGTGTCTTGTGACCAAATAAATCAGTTTTCTATCTGCCTTGGGAACATGGCTACCTGGACTTTCCTGTCTTTTGCGATGTCCATCCAGCTGAGTTCAGCAGGAGCCAGGCAGCTCCACTAGAGGTGTGGCTTGTGCTGTGAATACGAGGCAGTGAAGAACGATCAGGTAACTGGAAATATAGTGTGTGTAATCACCAGGCAAAGTGTAGTCACTCAGTCCTGGAACTAATACTGGAAGATTTGAGAAAAGCAATACAGAATCCCCGACAAAACTTGGGAAAAAATAATAATCAAGAGTCCTAATTTCCCTTGTGTGTGTCAATGCTTCCTAACTAATAGCTTCAGAAGCAGTGTTTGGTTTGCTGCAGCATGGGAGAGGGGAGAGAGAACCTGGGCCCGTGTTCAGAGAACAGAATGTTTGGAGCCAAGTGAGCAAAGACAAAAGGACAACATGAATCAAAGGCGCTTGTATCTGATCCAAGAGCACAAGGCAGTTGGAAAACAGCCTCCAAAGTAAATTGCAAGAAATGGCAGGTACCATTGTAGCCAGAGAGCTGAGAAACAAAGATATTTCCTGAGCCATAAACCAAGCAGCACTGCATAAAAGAAGAACTTAATTGAAAGGGACAACCATCCCCACTGCAGGCTTCCACCACCTTTAAAACTTTGTGACAAACCAACAAGACACCCTAATACTGCAGCATTCAAAGAGCTCTCATTTCACCAGAGAATCTGTGAAGTTATTTTCATGGATGCCAAGCCAAAGCACAGTGAGGACACATGACCACATTCACACAGTTGGTCTCTGGCAATCCCCAGCTGAATCTGGACCTCCCACAGTTCAGGCTCTCACTGCTGGACTCCCTTTTAACACACCACCCCCTCAACACATGCACACCTACAAAAAGGGGTGGGACACTGGGCTCAATTTGTTTTTGTTACTAGAAGCGCAGTGAATCAGCTCTCACTGAGAAAATGCAGAACCATGCACATGACTGCTCAAAATTCAGGGGAATAGGAAAAGACATAATTTTCTCTCCTGTTCTCAATACCTTACATTAAATGAATTTGCAGGGTGTAAACCCCACCATATCACACGCTCTGCCACTCTAACTAACAGTGTTTGCCCTCTTGTCAGACACCTGACAGAGCCACAAGAGCTTCTTCATCCAAGAGCCTTCTGCTCGCACTGAGCATTCGATGCGTTAATTACAGCTCTCGTTTCCATTGGCTATCTTGCACTTGTCAGAAGAACTGTGCAAAACTTGCCTATAAATGAGAAAAGAAAGTCTCCTAGATTAAGCAGGCTTAAAAAAAAAATTAAAAGCTAAAAGCAGCTCTTGAATGCAGTATATCTGTCTAATAGCTAATTATGCTGCTAAGTCATGAAATCTGATGATAAAAAATATCAGCTATCCCCAGAAGACACACAATCTAATAAGCGTTCATTGTAAATCTAGCTCCTAAATCTGCTGCCCACTGAGCTAATGAGCAATGATTCAGTCAGCCCCAGACATCTTTTCAGTTTCACTCAAGTGTTGTGTGAGGCTGCTACAGAGAGCACAACTGGGGAGGACAGAGAGCACAAACCAGCCAGCCAAGAGGAGCTCCCTGCCCAATTCCTTCAGGGCTGGAGGATGAGGGAGAAAGCAGGGCCATAATGAAGGCTCGGGGTCAAAAATTGCCACTAGGATTTCAGGCTTAATTTTTGGTTTGATATCACTGTGGAGAAGCACTTTGGTTTATGTTCAGCCCATTCATAGAACAAAGAGAGATTCTGAAGACTTTGCTGCTTGTTAGCAAATCTCTCAGGGCAATCCTCATCCTTATCCCCTGGTAGGTATTTTTATTTATTAATGCCACTGAATCATAGAATCCCAGAATGGTTTGGGTTGGAAGGGACCTTAAAGCCCACCTCATTCCACCCTCTGCCATGGACAGGGACACCTTCACTATCCCAGGCTGCTCCAAGCCCCATCCAACCTGGCCTTGGACACTTCTAGGGATTCAGGGGCAGCCACAGCTTCTCTGGGCACCTGTGCCAGGGCCTGCCCACCCTCACAGGGAAGAATTCCTTCCTAATTCCTTATCTAGCCCTGCCTTCCTCCATCTTAAGGCCATTCCCCTGAGTTCTAGCCCTATATAACCTGCACCCCTCCTTGGAGAAGCAATACCTGGTGACCTTCCTTAATCTCTGAGCTGAGAACAAAGCTATTAGCATATTACTTTCAAAAACTGATCAGCAGCTCCAGGGATAGAGCACCAGGCAACAAAACTCCCATCTATTAAATAAATTGGGATGTGCTTTCTGTTTTCTGACCTACATATTTAATCAACATGTATTTTCAAGGGGCTGGTAACACATGGCTCTGCTCCAAGGACAGCCGGAGAGCTTCCATATCACAAATGAGCTCCAAAAGAGTGCCACAACTGATGATGCAGCATTTTAAAACAAAATTGCAGATACAAGGAGGTGGGTGCACTTCTATTCACCTCCTAACAGAGGAGCCTGGGGGGTAAAAAGACTTATAACTCCTGAATGGGCATGTAAAGGATAATTTGGGGAACTGTCCTTGGAAGGGACATTTCTTATGCCTTTCTTGTTTGCTGCCCACAGGCCGAAGTGCCTGGCCCAGCTGTCATTTGGGATGCTCTGGGGGAGAGCAATCACATAAAAGCACCGCAGACTTGACCTCAGGCCAGTTCCTCTCCAGCGTAAGTTCAATCAATCAGCCAAGGAACCTTTTAGCAAATTTCCCTGCTTATTTCTCATACTTCCTCTGTCCTACCTACTGCCCAAAGCCACCCTCAAATTCTCCCTTCCTTCCAGTGGCTTTTTTCCTCCAGGTTGTCCCTTCTGGCCCCAGAAGCTCTCTGGCTTTCTGTGATGTTGCCTCTCCTCGTTTGGGATTCTTGACCAGGGCCCAAGGGGCGCAGGAGCCTCTGTTGGCTGCACACAAGTCTGGAACACTCAATCTGCTGGTTCCAGCTCTGTTCGTACAGAAGTGCTCCCCAGGGGAACTTGCCTCACCCTGGAATTGCCATGCCCTGTAGGGACAGAAAGCTGGAACATCTCAGCTCTGCTGTTGTTCTTGCTACATCTCGTGCTCAGTTCTTATCACCCTTTTGGTGCTCAGGACTTCTCCCTCTCCCATTCCAGAATTTCAGGGTGGCTAATACTGATATTCAAAAGTCTAACACACACCAGCAATAATCATATTTTTTTCCAGCATTGTAGTCCTGGTATCTGCCCAGCTCTCCAGCTCAATATAAACTTGAAACTGCAGAGCTGTTAAATTCAGTGTTCATGTCCTGAGCTTTATATCTACTCTCTTCTAGCCCATTAATTCAGGTTAAACTTTGCCGCCTTAACCTTCTTTTAATCTACAGATTAAGGTTTTTATACAGTACTATAAGTGAAATAATGTCTATACAAGTCTAAGAGAATTATGTGTTGAGGTCCAGCCTCCCTTTAAAAATAAGTGTGATTTCTGGTTTTTACTGCAGCAATGTGACAAATTGACTCTCAGCAAAAGGAAGGGTGAAACTTTAGATCATTACTAAGTAATTCAGTAGGTTTTTGCCGTAAATTCTGTGAAGGTGAGTACTGAGTTTTGAGCAGTTCTAAAGGTTTCAGCTTTATAGTTCTGTGTCAACCTTTGTGAGGCCCAAAGGCAGGTACAGGGAGCCTGTGAGGGCTGAGAGTAGGTGATACTCACTTTAAAAGACTTACATTTAGTTATAAGATTATTAAATTGCTACAGTATCACTTATTTGCTTAAACAAATCACCACCTAGTATTTTGGGTTAATAAATGCAGTTTTCCTAAAAAAAACCCAAAACAAACAAAAACCAAAAAAACCCCCCAACGCCACCAAACAAACAAACAAACAAAAAAACCCCCCAAACAAAACAAAACAAAAAAACCACCAAACCAAAAAACCTATCCAAAAGTTGGTTGAGTGCTAGATTAATTAGTTTTGTTAAAGAATGTGCCCTAAAACATCAACAGCCTCCCAGAGCTTTTCTGTCATTGTGTAAAGGTCACACAACATGGGCAAGTTGCCACAAATATTTACACTTGTGAAATAAGTTTTGTGAAATATGAGATGAATAGTTGAGCTGAGATGAGTGCCCTGCCCATGAAAACTGCCCTGAAGCAGCAAAACTTGTGGTGAAAAATTACCCAGCAACTCATTTGCAAGAGGAGGTTTCCCTTCCATCAGTTGATATCTGGGACACCCAAGCACTAGACGATTTAAATACCTCTTCTAATAATAACTGAGTATATTTATAGATATTTGTAGATATTTTCATCCTCTGGATAAATATGCAACACTAATTCCTGTTTAGCACCAGTATCTTATGGCAGCAACTGCTGCTGATTGTAATTATACAGTTTTCAGAAGTCAGGATCGACATGGGCTTCCCCAACTCCGAGCTGAGTGTAGGAAAATAAAAATCCTGCTCTTAGTTGTAAGTCTATAAAGACCGGAATTCTCAGTTTTTGCATTTGATGTAAGTAACCACCTTGAGGTTTTGGAGAGTTCACAGCCAAATAAAAGAACTTGTTTCAGCTGTGGCTTTTCTTACAGTGACTGCTGGGAATTTTTATCCACCCCTGAACTTCACAGTAGATTTGTTAACAAGAAAAAAAATATTAACAAAAGCTTGAAAAATAATCACCCCTCTTTCCTTGGATGTGGGATCAGTTTCCTGAAACAGCAACAGAACAGCAGAAGAGCTGTCTCAGTACTCGATTCTAAGGTAGATGAAGATTTCACCAAAAGTTTCACTGATTTCCCCATGCTGATTAGACAAGCCAAACACCACAGTGCAGGGGTGAGCTCCAACCACACAGGGATTACACGATGATCAGATGAAGTGCTCCAGTTCAGGAAAGAAATAAATGGAAGATAAATATGGGACACAGCAAAATAATGAGATCTGGCTCCATCCTGCTTGCTCGTGAGCCCTCTTGACAGTACAGACTTTGTTACGCATTTCACTAGTTCCTCCCCAAAATACAAGTCTCTTGGATCTGGCTATGTCTAAAGTGTATGTGGGGGGAAGAAACATCCACGAGTTTCCATAAGCCAGAGCCTGCCAAGCATCTGCATTGTGTGTGACATGTTTGCACTTGACAGCTCCGCCAGGCTCTCCTGGAGGCTCCTCAAATGCCATCCATCCATCCATCCATCCATCCATCCATCCCAGCTCCAGAGAGCAGCTCTGCTTCTGCCAGCGGGAACCAGAGGCCATTTCTGGCACCTGCTCTGTGCAGCCCCTCACTTCCCCTCCTTTCACTTGCCCTTCTTGCAGGAATGGAACTCAGTGGGTGTGACTGGGAAGGCAGAGTTCAGATCTCACCCCAGCTCCAGCCCTGACAGCCATCACTTCGTTTTAAGCTCTCCCCATCTCAGCAGTTCACCTCCAGATTCCTTCCTGTGATGGTTTCAGGCCCCAATCTAAGTCATCCTGCAACTTCTTATAATTTTTCCAAACTAAAGAGCCTCTAGACTTCATCCCATTTGCTCAGGATTACAGCAGTCCAACTTGAAACTGAGCCATGTCCAACATTTGGTTATAAGGAAGTGCCACAATTATTCTCATTACAAAAACTGGGTGTTACAGCTCCTGCATCAGGGGTTAAGCCACTCTCTATTAGAGAGGGAGAAAATCTTAAAGTTAAAAATGCAAGGTTCAGTACACTTCTCACAGGATACTTTTCCAGCTTGTGCAGCTAAACCTCAGGCCTGCTCCAATCTGCCACATCCACTCACTCCAGGCAATGGAGAGACAGGAATAGTAACACGCAGCTCTGGCCACACACAGTCATAAATATACAAATTATTACACAACGGAATTTGCATGAAATACGGTGGGGAGCAGCACTGAATCAGTCTGTGAAAACAAGGCAGGGGCTGGTCTACCCTGCACCTGTGATCTCCATCTGACAGTGCCTTGGATATCCTTTTCCAGCTGCATTCCAGGGTCTTGCTGGGTTTCCCTCCACCCAGTATCTTTACTCCCTCTGTGGTGTACACGATGTTTTACATTCATGTTCTTTCTCAGCGCTTTCCTCACAGGGTGTGTGTAACACCAGTGTGTCCTAATTCACACCTACTTCTCAAACTCAGGGTCAGCTCTCCACAGAAAAAATATCCAAGCGTCAAGTTACTAAACAGAGGTTTTGAGCACTCCTTCAGTGAGTCACAGAGGTGCACAAGTGCTAAGCCTTGCAGGGCCCTGCTTCCCTAACACCTCTCAGACTCTGCTGTCATTTCCAGAGCAAGCTGTGCCAGTTCTCCACCCATACCAGTGCCTGCAAAACTGGCAGTGCAAACCCGGCCCACAGCTGGGGGGTCTGTCCCAGGGTATACCAACAGAATTGCAACTCTGCAACCTCCGAGAAAGTTCAGCACAAGTGGCTCAAAGAGAGAAATTGTGTGAATAAGTTGTAACACATTCCCACTTCCCTGTGCACCGAGGTCACCAACTGGAATGTGCTCACCCAAAGTCTACTCTGGGAGAAACAGCCTGTGATTGACCCAGCGAGTCACTTGATTTCACAGATGCTGCATGGCAGGGTAGCTCCAGGAGCATTTGTGAGGCTATGAAGGGAGGATTAAAGAGCAAGAAGTCAAAAGAGCAGTTTTACTGTGTCCCAAGCACAGCATCACATTTGCACGCAAGGAGAAGCCCGACTGGAAGAATTCCATTTGGCAGCCTGGGCACTCATCTGGCTGGATTTGACTATCAAAGAGACAGGCTGGAAGAGAAAGCAATATTCTGCTCTGCTTGTATTTATACACAGCTGAACTTTACATATGCACAGTCCCAGAGACTGACTGCACACTAAGAGTATTTTGTAAACTTTAAGAGGTTCAAGGCTTTAAAAATCAATTTATTCAGTTACATTTCCAATCTTTCTCATTGCCTCATATCACCAAACACAATATTCTCCACAAGGATGACAAAATAGTAATAATTATAAAAGGGTGGAAAAATGTCCAATTCTTGGGGTAAAGGCTACAGAATATTGCACATTTACACTGTTGATTGCAAGCATTTTGAGTATTCAGTGACTATTTCAGCCAAACCAATTCAGAGGATGGTAATTTTTTGCTAAATAATCTAAATGAATGGTTCATTAAAAATCTGATCTCAGTTATTCTGAATGCTTATCTTTGTGAGTCCAGAAGTCACTTGCATTCACAGAGCTCTGTGTGTACAGAAATGTGCCCAGCTAAAGGGTCTTTTGAATTTGGCTGCTGTTTTACCTTGGGGAGTCTTCCCCACTAGGAGTTTTTAACCCTAAACACCATCTCTGAGTTACTGAACTCTGTTTCTAACCATGCACAAGACACATACCAGCATCACACCTGACAGGCCCATTGTTTAGCTGTCTTCCTGTTTGCTTCTAGAAAACATCATGCAACAGCAACAACCTGTGGCACCATCAGTGACAAGTATTCATGGCTCAGTCCCTGGGTGTACGAGGTACAAAAACCAGTCACAGACTGGTATCTCTCATTTTGTGAACACCACACCCTTTCCTTTTCCAAGGATAAGCAGCTTTAATAATATAGATATGCTGTTTGGTTTGTCCTGCGTGAGTCAAGGGGATTCTCATATTTAAAACCAAAAAATATTCTAGCCATAAATTACTGCAGGGAAAAGAATCCACGGTATCTGATGACTATGAGTTGAGATGTCTGAAGACAGACCACTGGGGAATAGAGCACAGCCTGTCACAGAGTGACCAGCTGAGCAATGAGCCAGACAGAGTCAATATACCCATTGTCAGGGAAAGATATATTTATTCTCTGAAAACATGAGTTGGAATATTGGTAATGACAGAGCCTTTGTCTCTCCTCCTGCAGAGTCCTCTCAAACATGCCAAATTTGCTACTGAAATTACTTGGATGAAATCTCTTGCACTTATCATTAATATCTACTTTTGGGAAAGAGTCTGGCTTCAGTTGTCAACAGCAATGTGCCTGGTGGCTTCAAGAGAGGCAAGATTTCACACTTGACGTCCCAATCCTAACTGAATCACTCGTTTTTCCAGCAGGAATGAAGATTACCTCAAATCTGAAGTTAATGAAAGTAGTCATATTCTTATGATCATGCTTTTTTCTTGATGGCAAAATCATTGTAAGAATCCTGCTAAGCCAGCTCATGTCTCTGCAGTGATTATCGAGGAGCCCCAACCCAAATTCAGCACCCCTAGCAAAAGCTGCCACAACCCTGCTCCAGAAAGGACTTGCCTTTCTCCCCAGGTTATTCCTATCCCCAAGACTCATCCTCTGAAGGTGACAGGAATTGCCTCACTGTCTCCCAAAGCTGGCATGAGCCATGACTAATGCTTGTGCTGTGCCCTGAAACACCGGGAGGAAAGGCGCTATGGAAATGCAAAGCAGCTTTCAGGAACAGAAATACCCTGTCTTTCAGTCTTCCCTTCCCCACCCTTTATCCTTTCACATGTCTTCCTTGTGGTCCCAGCTTATTTTGTAAACGGAACCTAGTGCTGTTTGCCATCAGGATCTTCTCAGAACAAACATACAAAGCTCAGAGGAAGTCTCCAAATGCAACTGATTTCTTAAATATTTATCATTTCACTCCAAGAAAAATATTTGAGAGAAGAAGAACATGAAGTAAAGGAAGGAAAGATACAGTTATCTCACATCAACATCTTCTCAAAGCACAGCCAGGCCAGCTGATGTAAACCAGAACCAAATTCTGTACCAGCTAGCACAGAGCTGCTCTCTGGAGCTTCTCTCCACAGAGGCATCTTGCCATTGACAGCCCCCGGCAGAAAAGCCACCCCCAAAACCCTAACAATTCCAAGCCAGGCAAAATCCCCTTCAGTTTCCCTCACCTTCTTCCTGAATGGGAAAAAAAAATATAGCAGATAAAGAAAACCATTTTGAATTTTGTGGCTCAAAAATCCTCACTCATGAGAAAAAAAAAAAAATGGTACCCTTGCTAAAAAATAGATATGCCCCAGCTTTTAAAAGCTGAAACCAAGAAATCAGACCTGGAGGAACTGATGCCTGGTCATATCTCTTCCTCTCATCCTCTGGGGAAGTTTTTTTCCTGGATGCCCTGGCTAACTCACTGATGAGGTGATGAGGGCCAAGTGACCTTCAGACCCATGGAAAGAGCAGACAGGCCCTGTGGACACACAGCAGCAACCTTTAACTGCCAAGGGCTGAAGCAGTTCAGATCAGTCCTTTCCTGTTTGGGAGAGATGGATACCAGGGCTCTGTGCTGGTGAAGCATTTCCTGGCATCCCCAAGAGCCATTAAAGTTTTCCAGAAAATTAGCAAGACCAAGAACTGACAAGAAACAGAAAGTTTGAGAAGGGGGAGGGATAAACATTCTTCCCTTATTTATTTATCTTTTTAAGCAAAGATGTTCAGACACAAAAGTGAGGCAGTGAGCTTCAAATCACAAGGCACAGCTTGGTGGGAGGCAGATAAATGGAGATGCAGGCGGGATCCTCAGCACTGAGTCAAGACCTTTCTTTGATCTCCAGTTTTCTCAAGCCGCATTCCCACATGCAGCCCACCATTTGTTTTTAGTTAGACAGGCATCATGAAAAATGCTCTGCTCAGGAAGAGCAACAAACAGACCTTGCAAAAATTGCTCAGTGATAGCCAGTCAAAATAAGAAAGAGTCAAAACCACAAAAATGAGATGATGGCATTTGTTACAGAGAGAAAGGCTCAGCTGCTCGGGGATGCTCCGGGTATCTCTCGTTCAGGAATTTCAAAGTCACTCAAAATAGGGAAGGATAGATAGGGATCACCTCCTTGCGCTTTACTGAATCCTCTCTCCTAAATATGGAGCCAACAAACCGCTTCTGGCACCCTGAGGTTTATCAGCAGTGAGCCATGCAGGGACTGTCCTGCCTCATCCTAATTCACTTGTCAGGTTTGACAGCACCAGAGTTGTAGATAGCACAATACATCACATCATTTTGCCTTGTCATCACTGTAATTTGTATATTTTCTGCCACCTTTTTTGTTTATTAGCCCACATAATTATGCTCTTCCCTGTTTTAGGGACTACTGCGCAACATCTTCATGATTTGCTGTCTCTTTACCCGTGGAACCCCAGCCCCACCAATGTTCTTAACTCCAGTTTTGTTTGTTGGCATCTGGCACAGCATATGCTGACATGGAGCAGTTCACATGTCTCAGAGCTATTGTTCCAGACTCTGCACATTTACAGTTATCATCAGTTATTCACAACAGGCTCTGAAAATTTTCATCACAACAACTAGAAATTCTTCAAATCCTTTAAATTAAAGCTCACAAGTTGGAATTTCTGCATGTCTAGGCTTGCCTTTCTTAGTCACCCAATACATTAGCAAACAGTGGTATCATTTATCCAAACACTCTGGGGAGCTGGTATCACCACAGCTATACAGATTTATATACTGCATTCACAGATGGAATTAAAACCAGAATGCATCAAATCCAGCTTGTGGAACAGTTTCAACTATGCCTCTCATTTAGAACATTTCTGAAAATGTATCAAGTGGGCCATTTCATATTTGCTTTTGCAATGCAAATGTGGCGAAGCCCAGGCACACCCCACACACAGCTCTCTGTGAATTCCAGGTGCATGATCCACACCCCCACTCCGTGTTCCTCACCCGTGGCCCTGGGCCCTGGCCAAAGGCAGGGAGTGCTCCCAGGATAACTGCCTGGCAGTGCCGCTGCTGGAGGAGTAAACAACACCAGCAATCAGACTCGTAACCTCTGTGGTCACCAAATCCCATAATTATCAGGGAGGGGTTTCCACACGTCCTACTGACAGCAAGGTCGGGTTGTGTGCTCCTGCCCATGCTAATGAAACAGTAAAGCACATGAAGCACATTATGAAATGGTTTAGGGTCAGCCATTGAAGCCCAACATGGAGGGTAATGGCTCTGTTCAAAAGATCCTCTACTAAAGCACTGCAGGTCCTTGCATTCACAGAGGCACTTATCTGGAGGAAGAAGTTTGTGGTTAACACATAAACCTCACTTAAAAACCTGAATTAACTTTTACTAATAAAGCAACATTGTCTCATACAGGTTTAATACATTTGAAGGTCAACTGGAGAGGAACATTTTGCATTGTGAACAGGGTGTGCAAGTGGCCTGTCCACAGATAAACATGTCTGTGACTGCAGTAAAACACCTTTCTTGGCCTTGCACTACCTCAGTGAAGTGGGAGGGCCCTCGTGCAGGCAGGTGCCTAGTACATCCCCCCTGGCTGGGACCCTCCTTGGAGGGGGTGTGTGAATAGGCACAGTGAAAAACACCCGAACAAACTTCAGGACATCTTTGGTGAGTTTTTGCATACTCAGACATTCAAAACCCATCCTGGACATGTTCCTGTGTCACCTGCTCTAGGTGACCCTATCTTGGTGGGGGAGTTGGACCAGCTGATCTCCAGAGGTCCCTTCCAACCCCACCATCCTGTGACACGAGCAGCCCTGGCCTCACCACAGCACACACAGAGCCACTGCAGGCCCTGCCAGCTCCATCCCTCCTGCTGCCTCTGGACCAGCCCCAGCACCTTGCACATCCCTCAACCCCAAATGTACCTCATCGATGTGTATAAACATATAGAGGGGTGCTAAGAAGATGGACCAGGCTATGCTCAGCAATAGGACAAGAGGAATAGGCAGGAACTGATGCATGGGAAATTCCAGCTGAACATGAAGAACTTCTTCCCTGTGCAGTGACCAAGCACTGAACAGATTGTCCAGAGAGGGTGTGGAGTGTCCCTCACTGGAGATTCCATACCCATCAATGCAATCCTGTGCCCTGTGCTCTGGGATGGCCCTGCTGGAGCAGGGAGCTGGGACCTGGTGACCCTCTGTGGTCCCTTCCAGCCTGACCCATCCTGGGATTCTGTGAAATAATCCCACTACCTTCACACTGCAGTTCAACCCTCACACGGACACCCCCCACCCCCATCGTGGCCCCAAACCCCAGGCACACCCAGCAGTGCTTTCCCACACGGAGGGGAAACATTTCCCTGTGCCCAGACCCACCTCTTCCCCATCAATTCCAGCCCAGGTTTGGTGTCTTTGGTCCCGGAATCCCAGAGTCATTTTGGTTGGAAAACACCTCCGAGACCATCGAGTCCACCCTGTGACCGATCCCCACCTTGTCGCCAGCCCAGAGCACTTCCAGTCATTCCTTGGACACCTCCAGGGATGGGGACTTCACCACCTCTCTGGACAGCCC
>VZRL01007047.1:331714-399473 GCA_013397895.1 Origma solitaria
TTGTTCGTCTCGGGGCTCCCTGCCGCTCCCTCCTCCCCTCCGGGCCCTGGGGCTCCGCGTGCCGCGGGGGTCTCAGGTGGATGGGTTCGCGTGCGGCCGGGAGCAGGCGGTGGCAAGGAGGGACAATGGGGATTTTAGCCCGTGCGTGCCATCCCCGCGTGGGGCTCGGCGTGGGGACGCGGCTTTGTGCCGGCTCCATTGTCCTGCTGCCCTTTGTGGGCTGCTGCGGGCACGCAGGGCTCGTGTCCGGGGACAGCCCTGCCCAGGGACGGTGGGACACGGAGCGGCGCCCAACAGGTGCTGCGTGTGCTCACGGCCGTGCTTTATCAGAATGATCTCGGTGAGCTTCCCGCCCAGCTGCACTGGGAGGTGAGCGGGGGATGCCCGAGTGAGGTTTGTAGGGAAGGATCCATAGCGCGTCTGGACTCTGAGTGAGCAGTGGCAGCTTGGGAAAAAGGTAAATGAACCTTTGAAACTCGCATGTGAGACCACCTACGGTGCTGTTTTCCTTCTGCAAACCGTGTGTCCCATCTTGTTCTCCCTTGGGAAATTGTCTCCTACGGCAAACAGCTGCTCCAGACCTGACCAAGGGCTGCTGGATTGTACAAAGGTGATGGGAACGAGTAAATATTTGTTTCTTCTCTGTCCTTTCCACATGAGACTGTGCAGAAAACAGCACTTTGGACAGAGGCTCGGACAGCCTTCGTGGGGGTTGGGTGCCCAGTTTGTTGTGTTGGTTGGTCCTGCCACTGGGAAGAATGCAATCGAGAGGAATAGGTGGGAAGGCAAGACGGTAGAAGCTTAAAATATGCCATTTAATTTCAAGAAACAGCTGTAAGTGTGTAATCCAGAGGTGCCCAGACACTCTTCTTTGAAATGAACAGAATGAATTGGTTTCCAAGACTCTTAAATCTGTTTCAAGTGTTTGAGGTTGGAGCTTCTGCAGAATAGGGACGAATATCTTGCGTGTGCTTATTAAGAGCCGTGCAGTTTCTTTCCCACTGCACAGATATCTTCTCATTGTAAAATCAGGTTAGCCTTGAGTGAGCAACTTATTTTGACTGGTAAGTAAAATATTACATACTCTTCATGATAAAAAAAGCAGTAAACAGTTCTTGTGCTTGGATTGGTTTGTTTTCATGAAACTTATCGGAGCCTTACCGGGGTGTGTGCATGCGGAGCTGATGGGTTTGTAGTGTTTGAACGCATTGGAGCCAGCTGCAAGAATCAAAATTTTAGTCATTTGGGAGCATATGGTGGTAGAGATAATAAAATGGGGGAAAATGGGGTCAGTCTGGCAAAATGCAAAACCTGTCATTTAGGGAGACAGAACTGAAAGTGTTACTGTGGTATTAATGCCATGTATAATGCACAGAAGAAATATTAGTGCATTGCCAGAAGTAAATTATTGGCCAGTCTTTCATCTTTTGGTCTTAATCTGGGATTTGTTTTTTTAAATGCTCTTTGTTTCTTCAAAAACTCGACAAATACATCTGAGGCAAGCCAGCAGAAATATCATCGGGGAATTGTTTTAGTTTTTGGGTTTTATGTCCAGTTTGTAGCTGGGTGTTGCGGTGGTTTTGTGCCACTTGCTGCTGGTGGCTTGTGAAATATCAGGATCACAGCCCTTAATAATCTGTTTTTGGGAGTGCGAAGTGTGAGGAATGATGATCATGTTGAATTTAAGGGGGATGATTGAGAAGATCCCAGAGCGAGTGGAGGAAATCCAGCAAAAAAAGGAATAGTGCTACTCTGGCCATTTTCCTCTGGGCTTCAGTTTCTTTTGTGAACTTCTGAAAAGGAAATGTCATTTTGCTGTTTGAATGCATTGTTTTGCATGTAGTGTCAGACCACATTATGGGGATGATTGCAGTCAACTTCCCCCATTTCAAAACAAACACGTCAAGTAACGTAATATGTTTATGCAAAAACTCAGTGTGTTTTTGCAGGAGCCCAATATCCATATTTCCAAAAATATATGGTGTTTTTCATACTTTATTATGGCTAGAATAGTTTATGTAGGAGAGGACAATTGGGATGTGTTCCCTTAGCCTTTGTGAACTGCTCTCCACCAAGAAGAGGAAGATGCTGGCCTTTTCATGAACTGGGATATTATTTTCATTTGCACTTCCTCAAAATATTCTTATCTTTGCTGTAGTTCTGATTCCAGCGGCTGTGACCAAGATTAGAGCTATTGTCTCACAACTGCTGCCTGGTGCCAGGGCAAGGACACAGAGGGAAGATGTAGGTAAATTTGTAAATTTTGATTGCAGAACCGAATTGGTCCCGTGGGACTGGGAGCACGGGTGGCCTCTGCCAGGTGTGGTGTCCCCTGGGCCAGGTCCTCTCCCAGGTGTGCTGCTCACCTGCAGCTCTGGTCTGGTTCCAGCCTTCTCTGTGCAGCAGCAGCATTGTGTACCAGCAGGGCTGCTGAACCTGCTGCTTGTATGGGTTTGAGATGAGCCAGGTATGGCTGAGCTGAGAGGGATCCTGACTGAGCCATTCTTTCCCACCAGACTTGTGCAGGAATTTGAACTTGAGCACATTGGGAGGCTGCGCTTCCAACAGTGGAAGTTCTTCTGTGTCTCTGTTCAGCTCTGGTAGCTGCCCTTGGGATATCTGATACTGCAATAAAAGAGAAACAAATTGCAGTGTTTATCAACTTTTAAAGTACATAACTGCTTTCCTTGGAAAAATAAGTCATTTTGGTATCTGGGGTGAAGCAGGTCAACAAGTCTGGGCAGTCGGAGCATGTGGATTTTCCCAGTGATTTCTATTCTTATGCTAATCCTTTGAGCAGGCTGGCTGAGCGCTGTTGGAGAGGAGGGGTGTGCACACCGAGAACACTACAGAGAAGCCTTTTTTTGTACTTATTGTGATGCAGATTAGGTTTTCTAGCCAACCAGAATTTGGAGAATTGGTACCCCGAGGATGTGATGCTGCAGGTCAGGAGTCATTTAGCAATTCTCACCCGGTTTGGTTGAAACCGTTTCATTTCAGTATTTATTTTATGGGTTTTTGTTTGTTTATCTTAAGTTTTATTTTTGTAAATCCGTGTTGAACCTGAAAACTTACTGTTATCTTTGCTGTGGAACAATTGAAGTTGGAAAACTTCAGTTTCCAATTTTTAATTATTGTGTTGGGTAAGAAGTGTAGGAAGGCAGCAAAACTGAGCTGCTCGTTTGAATCCTTGTTCTGTTTCTGTAGGTGCCTGGCTGTGTCTGCAAGCCCTCAATTGCTGCTGTGTAAAATATTTTAGATATATGGATTATTGAGTAGTCTGTGCATGTTCCTAGGGAGGTGTGTGTGCCATTTGAAACCAGGTAAAAGATGTAAGTCTCACTCAGAAGATTTACTTGCTGTCTATTTGTTTTCTAAGATTGTTTTAGGAATCTGAAGTAATGGAGAAGTCTGAAGGCGATGCTCCAAGTTAGGATTTTGTTGCACAGAACAGGACACTGCAGCTGTTTGTGGTATCTCTCCTGTATAATATCCGTGGGGTTTCTGCAGTACACAATGCTGGGGCTGTTAAGCACATTAAGAAGTCTCTGGATGTTTATTTCAGTGGTGTTTTGTGGTGCTGGGGTCTGTGCTCGCTGCAGTAGATCCGCTTATCCATATTTGTGTGTAGTGTTGGATTCTTTGGAAGTGTGCGAAATAATTAAAAAACACCCTTTAAACTATTTAGTAAATTGGATTTGCTTTACCAGCAGTGGGACAGGAAGTTAATCATGTTTAAGCTGATGTTGACTTTTCCAATCTGATTTTCCCTGGGAAGAAACTTTACCTACCTAGTTGTTAAATGCACAGTTAATTACCCACTGATTGGTTAAGCTGATAAACCAATGCTACCAGGTTTACTGTAATCAGGTTGGTAAATGTGCCACGTATGTGCTTCCTCATACTATTGTCTTGCTTTATGATTAAACCCCGTGTTAATTCTCCTCATGCTCATGATTTGAATGTATTTAGTATTGTCAGGTGATGATTGACACCGAAGTTCCCATTCACTGGATGTTCTTGCTCTGTGCTTAGTTACACATATGTAGCTCTGGAGTTCATAGGGTCATCTCTGAATATTCTATGAGAATATGGCTCAGCAGCTTTGAGCCCATAGTTTAGAAGATAAAATACATCTCCACTTTTTAAAATCGTTGTTTTAGGCACCTTTATTTTCTTTCAGTCTTGTTTCTGTAGCTACATTGCAACATTTTGAGTGTGTCCTGACGTGGTATGAGATCACTGAAGCAATAATTGTGCATCAGTTACTGCTCAGTGAATCATTCCCCCTCTGTCATCTGAGTTCCTTTTGGTGATGAAGCAGCTGCAGTTGGCACCCCTCCGTCCCACCCCTCCATCCCATCCATTGGTGTGCCCAGGGCTTTAGCCTGCCCACGTCTCAGTACTGATGTTTGTGGGTAGAAAGCATTGATCTTTAGTGGATCCATTATAACTCATTAAGAATCAGAGGAACTGGAGTTTCTCCAATTTCCACCATTAATTCATTAAACCGGGACTGCAAGCGCTTTGGAGCCTGGCTTCCTATGGATTTCAGGGTAAAATTAAATGCTTAAATATCCTTGAGGCTTTTTTGTTGGATGGAGGGACACTTGGTCAGCCACAGTTGTGGGCTTAGGTTTCCTGGTGGCAGCTCTTCCAATGTGTGAGTTGCTTTTAAGATATGTGGATGAAAGGTGGTTTTCTAAAAGTTTTGTCATCACTTACTGGCAGATTGAGATAATCAGTTTTCCCAAAAATAGCTTTGATGGCAAGGTGTTAGGTTGTTACATGTGGTTTGAAAATTCTTGCTTCTTTCAGAAAGACATGTTTAATTCTCTGTGTATTTTGTCGTCTAAGAGGTATTTATTACCGACCAAAACCATTGCTACTAAAATGTTAAGGTTAACCTATTCCTTCTTTTTCCCTTTAATTTCAGTAACAGTTTCCTGGCATTTGGGGGATGAATGTTTGGTCTCAATACTCAGAGCACTCAAGATGCCTGTGAGTTCTCTAGGGAAAAGAGAATATACAGTGCTTGGTGTTTTGAAAACAGTTTGGTTTTTTGGCGTTAGTGTAAAACCAAGAAGTTTTCCAAACCTAAATGTTATAATTTGGCCATATCCTTACAGACTTCACTAAGGCATAAGCACGGCTATTATAGAGAATGTAGCTGGACAGCCTTGTTTGTGCACAATTTTAATTGTTGCAAGAGCCTTTGAGTGTTTGCTGATATTTACCCTTTTCCTCCTTGTTATGATTCATGAATATCTTCATTAGATTTCATAATACCAGCCTTGTGCCAGGCCTTTTGTGTTTGTGTTTTACAAGAAGCATCTCTAGAGAGTCAGCTCCCGCCTGCTGGGAACAATCAGTCTTTTAACAGGGTGATTTCAGTAGTTTTTAAAATTTATTTTGACTTCAAAAAGACTGTTATCTTGCTTGATAATGCACCCTTCTTGTTCTTCCCCCCAAATTTACATAGCAGCTGATACAATCTCATGGAATCTTTACAAATTTTAACAACAATTTCCATATTAACTTTTCATGGACCGTGAATACATTTCAGTAGCTGCTTTCCATAACTTGCCCTTATCATTGTCGTCTCATCCCTTACACTCTGTCTAGGATAGAAATGAAAATTGCTCTTTGGGTATCATGATTTGTTTCTAACGCTTCTGTGTATGTATTTACGTGTATTGATGATGATACCATTTTTACACTAAATATAAAACATAGGTTTTTTTTGTAAAACTCACAGCTGAATGAGCAATAGCTATAAATATTCAGATAAACCAAAAAGAATTCTTTGCCACAATCTGTAAACCAAAATGTATTGCTCCTTCATCACTTCTAGGAATATGCAGAGTTGTAATATGTTCACTGGAGGTTGAATCAGTAAGGATTAGTTGATTTTTATTTCAGCAAGAGTTCTGATTATTCTTGAAAGTGTAAATGGGATTCTATAGTGCTCCTGTTGCATGATGCACAAGGCAAGCTTCAGATGTAAAGTTCAGTCATTGGTAACTGCTGCAGCTTATTTCATTGAAGAAACAGGAACAAAAGTTTGTTTGTAACTACTCTGGAACTGAGAACAAAGGCTGCGGGGACCTTTGAACCTTTGTGGCTGTGCATCTGAACGAGGAATTGTTCAGGAATGGGAAGAACTGCCAGAAGACCAGGGATTTGCTTTTCCTGACATCTTTCTCCATCAGTGTTCAATGACCACATTTAAAGCAAAAAAAAAAAAAAAGAAAAAGAAAAAAAAAGTTGGTTAATTGGAAGACTCCCTTACTTGTTCTTCCCAGCGAGCTCTGATTTGATAATCAAGCATGCAGGGATGGTTATTCTCACTTTTTTTTCACCCAGGCAAGCTTTGAACAAATGAGTGTGTGTGCTCCCTTTTTTGGGAGAAATCTTAATGATTGATTGCATCCTTAAACATTTTGTTCTCTCTCAAATGTTCTGTGCTAGGGATTTTGGCATGTGAAGCAATTTGTTTCCCCTGCTTCCTGGTGTTGTTCTAACTTCATAATTGTTTCTCATTCACTGGTAACTGTGTCCTCAAGGAAGACGGGAAGGGGTAATCAGTGTTCCGAAGAAATTGGTACTTCTTTGCGGAATGTGTTGAGTGCACGTTGGCTCTCCAGTGGGCTGTCCGGTGTGAAGGTTCTGCTGCAGGCAGCGATTGCTGCCTTACCATTCACCTCCACGAATTTTACAGAGTTTAAGCAGAGGATGGGCTGCACTGCAAAAATGGATTCTCCAAATTGTTTCGTGCACAGGGAGAGAAACCACACTATTGAGGGTTTATTATTTTTCCTTGAGTGGTGAACATAACACACCAGCTGGAAAAAACACGGCTGTTCATTTCTATTTCTCAGCCTGGACATGCAGCTCCTAAGTGTGCTCAGGCACGTGTGTAATGTGTGTGTCTGTCCCTCTCCCTCAGAGAGAAACACTCTGTGCTGCTCTGCAGTTCTTTGGACAGAAGGGAAAAGCTGAGTTTGCCCCTTAGGAATTGAATTAGGTACAAAACAAGTGGAGGCACAGAATGAGTCCTGGAATCTGCTTGTCTTTGTGCAGCCGCCCTTGGAGAGGATGCTCCACAGCAGTTTGCAGGCAGGTGATGTTTGTGGCTGCAGCCACCTAGGGAGAGCTTTTCTCAGGGCGTTCCCTGCATCTCTGGTCCCCAGAAATGCACAGAAGGAATTGTGACAGCTCCAGATACCAGAAAGAAGACTTAGCCATTGGGTGTGATTTAGCTGACAGATAAGTATTTTAAGCAGTGATTCCTCTTGCTGCTAGAGAGGAAAATAATAAATTTCTTTCAAATTATTAGGGGCCTTCAGTCCCTCTTCCCCCCTTTTTCCTTTTCCCTGAGGGATGCACACATGAGGTGGCACTCAGGGTGAGGCTGGTGTAGATCCTTGTTTTGTGTTCAGCCTGCCTTTTCAGTAGTCCCAAATGACAGCAGCTCTCAAATGTCTTGTCTTGCTTCTTAAAACTGTTGATCTCTTTCTAACTTATGGCTGCAGTTTCTGTGAAATTAGACTGGGCTGTAGGGAAATTCAGCTTTGTAAACCTGGCTCCTGGGAGCATGGGAGAACTGTGTGGTGGTTGCCCTTCCGTCTTTGAAGTTCTTTATGGGATGAGTTAGTTGTCACTGTGCTTTGGACTTTCTCCCCTGTTAAGATGTGCAGCAGCTTGAGCTTCTCAAGTAACCTGTGTTCAGTCATCCATCCACAGAACAATTGCCAATTGCATAAGGAAGCCAATACACCCGTGGCTATTTAGTTATGTGGCCATATTGTACTAATTTAAGAAGAATGTAGCTCTCTGGAGGACTGCTTAGGAGCTTTCTCACCAGTTTCACCTAGACTGCAAGAAAACTTAGTTCTGTGATTGCATCCTTTGCTATAGGTACCCTTTGTATCTCCTGTTTGGCAAATGCCAGAGTTAACAATTAAACCAAAGTTAACATCTATGATTAACACTGGAAATGAAAACATATAGATCAGTGTTTTAGAAAACTTAATTTGTCAGTTCTTATCTCTAGCAAATGTGTGGAGGAGGGATGCCATATGGCTGCTAAATATAACTCAACTTGCTCCTGAAAGCAGTCAAAAAAGTACAGAAGTTCACAATCTGGTATCCATGTTGTTAATAAGAATGTGCTGCAGACTTGGAGTGCAGACTAAGGTAATGGGAAGAGAGCCAAGAAGTAATCCAATAAAATGCAAGTATTTCCTGTGATAGGTGATGGGGACTGACACACTGGGGCGGTGCTCAGCATCCTGCAGACACCGGAGCCTTCCTCAGCAGTGGCTGTGCAGTGGAAGGGTGGCAGGAGCTGCCTGGTTACAGTTTGCACTGCTCACCACCCCCGAGGTCCAACAGCTCTATCCTTGTTTGCTTTCAATATTTGCACTGCTGCAGTGCAGTGCTGGGGTGGTGGAGAACTCGGTCTGCTGGAGCTGTGTGAATAAGATCAGGAAGACAGGGCTGTGGTGGCAAGGCTTGGGAGTAGTTATTCACAACTTTTAATTCTGGTTTTTAAATCTTAGTTAATACTAACCCTTTGTGGGTTTTTTTTGTGGACGTGCTGCCAAAATACGTGTGTTTCCATGCTTTAAGAATACAACTATAATTGAAATACAGGAGCATTTCTAGTAAATGTTTTCAAATTGTATCTGTGCATGTGTTTGAAGGAAGTTAAGTTAGTCACACACCGTGCAATGTAGTATTTCTATGTATTTTTCAGTAGTGGATATTTTTGTGAAATACTTTGATATATAGATTAGTTATTTTCTGATGGGAAAACCTGTGAGGAAGGCAGAGCTCCAAAATAATTGTGATTTCCTCCCCATCCAAAAAAAAAAAAAAAATTCCCACCATGCCATCCTGTCATTCTCGTTCCTCTTTCTGAATGCAAATGTCCAGAATAGGTGTTGAACTTCTGATTTAGCAAAGCACTCTAGTATATGTCTCTTGTGAATAATCCAAGGGCTGCTGATAGGATAAAAGGCATTGCTGAACTGAGGCAGAAATATCTGATAGGAAAAGCTTATCCTGGAAAAGAATCAGAAGAGAAACTGCATTGGTTATATTCCTTCAGGCCTTTAAAATATTTCAAAGGGATGAGTATAGACTTTCTGATGGGGTTTTGGTGGCTAAAAATGCAGTTACGCAAATCACAGCTTGTTGGGGCAGGGAGAATTAATTTATGCACTTGAACATGTGCTCGTCTACTGTTTTCTCTGTGAAGTTGAATTATAGACAACAAGAATGCACTTTGTTGTTCTTTAATAATAAATAACAGCATAGCAGTTTTGATCTTCAAAGCACTGCTCAGACCTTAATTAATCTTCATAATAGTCCTGTGAGAGACTTAAAAATACTCCCTACACTTTTGGACAAGGAGCTCCTTAGCATGGAGATGTTGGAGGGTTTGCTCTGGGCCACAATTGTCAGGGCCAGCTGGGACAGTTGCTCAGAGATTCCTGGCACTAGGAGCTTTGGCTGCTTCTGGAGGCTGTGTTGCTTTCCTCATTTATGTGTTAAAATTTCAGAAAAATTTGAATACATAAAGAACTGGAGTTCTAAATTATTTTGGATTTCCAACTGAGTGTTAACTTATGCATATGCATGTTGGAATTTCCCTGTTGAATATTCCTGTAGGCAAAAAGTGCTGAAGGTTTGTGTGTGTGCTGCTGTGTGGGAGCAGGTATGGAAAACTGCACTTCAGAAAGCCTGGGTCACAACTTCGGTGTGACAGGGTGGGAAATAAAAGTATGTAAGCCTTTTGAGTCTGTAGGACACATCATAAATACATAGAAAGTGTCTTTCAGTCTACCTTCCCTAATCTTCCTTATTATTTGTGTTTAAAATAAGGAGAAGAGGAATTAATGTTGATGTTGATTTTCAAGGTTTTTCCAAGGTAATAGCTGATTGGAGTTTTAGAACAGATTTTTTTAGACAGTACATTGCCTACATTTTGGAGAATAAAATAAGAATGGCAGAATGAACTGAGACTGTTCAACTCACCTGGAAAAATGGTTCAGAAGGAATTATAATCTAAACTCTTGAAATAATCCCGTGTGACCATGAGATCTAGGTTTGTTACATGTGCATTTTTCTCACCAGCAGTGGGAGGGAGTTCATTGAGAACTGGTTACTGCTGCAGATAGGGAACCCAAAACAGGAGCTGTCAGGAGAAATGCAGAGCTGTATCACAGTATTCACATCTGTGTTTGCTTCTGACAGAACAGACCCAAGGACAGAATGTTTAATGTTTCGTTTAACACTGTGTAAACTCCAAATAGCTTTTCAGAAACTGCGATGCTTCAAAATCATGAGTAGCCCCTGACTGGTGTTTTTGTACTGAACTCTGTGAAAGCTTTGACGTTGTAATTTCTGCTGGAGGTTGCACCAATTTGCATGAGGAATGAACGTGGGACTGGCTGGCGAAGCAGAAAGCTGACAACCCGTTAAACAGGTCGGAAGGATTCCTCAGCATGAGGAGCAAAGTCAGCAGAATCCTGGAGCCAAGGCCTGAGCAGCCTGGTGCACTTAACCTGGTGACCTTGTCGTGTCGGAGAAACCTGGCACGGTGATGTCCCAGCACTCTTCGGGTGAAAGTTGTTTCAGCATCCCCTGCTGGGCCAATTATTTGGCTCATGGGTTCCCAAGAGGAAACTGTGTCGTGTTTAGATGTCTTTTTAAAATTCATTAGAAATGCAGTGACTTAGGCTGACTCAAGGGTCTATATGGATACTGCAGTTTGTTTTGAATGCAAGATGCAAATAAAGTGTTCAAATAGAAAAGTTGTGAGAAGTTTCAAGAGTTCTGAGCTATTAAGTCTAATCTTATACTCTAAATACTGTTGGGATTTTTATTAGCAAAATTTTGCAAATAACACGTTTAACTGTGTTGAGTTTATGTGTTCTGTTCTCCCCCATTTTTGATACATTAGAGCAGCAAATCTTGATTTAACAGAGGGCGGAATATATCCTAGTTAGGGAACTGCAGCCCCATAACCCATAAAATGCATGATGTGTAAAATCTTCTCTAGGTCTTCCTTCTATGTCTTTGTTCTTCCTTTCTGGAGACTTCTCAGGTGTTCAGAGTGATAAATTAAACATCAACAAATAAGTTGGAAAATAATTTGTGTATTTTAGTTTCCTAGGTACCGTGACAATAAGGAAGGGTTTTGATCGCTGAATGAACACGTGGTTCTGGACCAGCTGTGTCTGATAACTAATAAATGAAATCCCCTGGGGTAAGCCTTGGGACAGGCAGAGGTCGGTTGCCTTTCTGAAGCACACACTGCAGAAATATTTCTGGTTAAAAATGACTGTAATTATTGAACTTACCTACCTTTCACAAGTTTTAAAAGCTATTTATGCAAAACTAGCAGCTTCAGTGAGATGACAGTAAGACACAAGAGTTGTTTGTTGTGGGGTTTTCATGCCTCCTTGAACTAATTTCTGGCCCTAACTGTGTGCATACATGTGTAGTGCTTCTGCATCTCCTGACAAAGGTCTTTTCTTCCCTTCCTGCAAGGCATTCATCGTGCTGCACTGCAGCCAGCTTCTGGGATTGTGGTGATACTCATATCTTCTTAAAATGGAGAAAAATCTCCTTCCTCATTAGCGCTACTGATAGCTTACCTACCCAATAAAGACTTTTAGAAATGAAGATGGAGGTATTTGACATGTTAATTCATGGGCACGTATGGATGAGTTGAACTATTCACTTCTAAGCCTTCTAATTCTTGCCTGAAATTTTATTAGCACATTGCTAGATGAAGTGCTGTGTGAGGGGCTAGACAGTGTATGGATGAGATCTGAAAGATCTCACTGTTATATTTAATTTTCCTAAATAACTTCATAGGGAACTTGTTCTCTCCCCAAATTCTGCATATTCTAAATCGGACTAATCTGTGTTGTGCCCAAATCTGTACAACAGGCCTGTAAAACACAGGGGAGGGGATTTTCTCCAGTTGGTTCAGCAGCTCTTGAGCTCAGCAAGTCCAACAAATCAGTAGCTCCAAAGAGCTTGGGTTGTTCTTTTGCTTAAGACAGCGGCAAAAAAAAAAAATCTTTTTTTCAAGTGGGAGTAGTGAGTGAGTTCAGTGAGTGTGTTCTTAGCTCTGCTTCTATCAGTGTCACTGTGTTTTGGTAGATTGACACCTTCCAAGCACTGAAATCCTGCCCTGGATTTGCCTGATGTTTGAAAGGATAAATGCTTGGACAGTGTGTGGGCTTTCTTGTGTCACCGCTCGTTCCTGCTCGTGTGGGGAAATACGGCCGACGTGGAGCTTCAGAGAATGGTTTTTGAGAGATGATTTGTGAAGGTTGTTTGCTGACTGACATATGGTGTGGCATACGGTGCTATTTACCACCTCGGAGTCTGAACTTACAGGGAAATTATTTTCTTTTTTAAACATTTAACTCTATTAAGTACTTGTAGACATCTTCCAGCATTGCCCTGGCCAAGTCAATTTACACTTTCCTTTTATTCTGTTTGTCCCATCTGTTTGTGACTGTTTTCTTCCTTTTTTTGATTCTATAAATAGATTTTCGAGTTTCGAGGGCTGAGGGTCTCAGCAGCATCAAGCACTTGCAAATCTCTCAGCTTTTTACCTGCAGCCTCCAAGGTGTCTTGTCTTAGCCCTTCCTATGATGTGGAAATGGAAACCAGGCCAATTGCTGGACTGGAACAATTGCTCTCTGATATAGCCTGGTGTAACATCTTCTTTCCAACTCATCCTGCTTCTCCCCTGGAATAGCAAACTTTGAAACAGTGTTAGTGAAGATGACAAATGATGTCAAGAGGTGCCATTTTTTGGTTGAAAATCTGGTTTGTAGTGGAAGAGGAAAAAAATAACACGGGAAAAATTGTTACTGTAAAACCTGGGCAAATGGAGCTTTGAGGTGATGGAGTTTCTGGAAGAGTACATCAATCCTTTTAGCCCTTGTGGGAGATGTTGAAATGAAAAGGCTTCAAAAGGAGAAAAATGTTCTGGGCTTTTCTAGGCACAACTCCTGATACCATGGAAGTTGCTGTTTGGTTTGCTGTCTGCCAGCTGGGTCTGTGTAGGTGTTGCAATGAAGATAATATTTATTTGCTTTTATATTATTGCTTTTTCAACAAATACTTGAAGTTTTCCTCTTTTATATGCAGAGCTGCAAATCTTAAGAACATGACCGGAAGTGAAACAAATGCTCAAGTGTAGATTTACATGAAAGAGACATGAAAAAAACCCATGAAATATAGAGGGGGGATGTAGAATGGCTTGTGTTTTCTGACCTTGTTTCCATCTCTCTGGCTTATATTAGTGTCATTTCTCTAGCAGAGGCTGCAGTTTTACAGAAGGAGGAGTTAGGAATGTATACAAACACTCTGAGAATGTTTCCTCCGCTCTGATTCTGCTTTTGCCTCCTCCAGTCTCACGGGGAGCAGTCTGATTGAAGTGTGGGTCTACATCCCCATAAAACAGTGTCAGGATCTGTCCCACTTCTCTGTGAGCAGTCACCTTGTGAACATTCCTGTAGAGAGAAAGCAATAAATGTTTCTCCTCCCCCATTCCTCGCCTATGCTACTCTGCCTTTTTCTTTTCTTTTTTCCCTGAGTCATAAGGAAATGGTAGTAAAAGCTCTGAGCAATAAACCTGTACAGACTACTAGAGCTGCTGCTTAAATGTTAAGGAGGTAGAAAATTTTGCAGTGAAGGTCCAGCCTGCACCAGTTTCCTGTGTTTCCACTCTATCCCAGCTATATGGACAGAGAATCTCATTCCAGGATGCTAAATGTTGGTACTTGTAATATTTTTAATGCAAATGGCAAGCAGCATGTAAAGGAAAGGAGGTTTTATTTAGGTTATTAAGTTCTTTGTGGTGTGAGGCTCTTTTACACGATAGAGAAAAGTATTGTCTACTTATTTGAAGCTTTGCAAAGATTAAGAGATTCTAAACAGAAAAATCTGTGTGGATTTGTCATTTATAAATTTGTTTCTTCAAACCAATGTTTATAACATGCAGAAGAGATTAAGGATGTCAGAAATGCACAATAAGGAGGAGGCAACGTAGGTGTCTAGTCTGATGCTTAAAATACAGAAGACAACTTTTGGAGGCATTCTTTCACTAGGTAAAACATCCTTGTGAAAGTGTTTAAATGAGGGCTGGTTTTGCTTACAGAGGCCATACATTTAAATAAGTTTACAATGTAAACACAACTGCATGCCTTCATGGAGACATAAACCAACATGCCTTACATGTTCCCCTCCTCTCCCACTGGGACTTTGTGCTATCCTAAATTTGTCCAGTGACACCTTTTTGTTGGTGACCAGGAGAATTGTCAATGTTTCGAGGTAATGACTGTGTGTTACCCTGTGTGCTGAATGTTCCATGATTAAAAACCTCGTGCCATATTAAATCAGCTGATTGTGGTATCAAAGTGTTCCCTGCCCAAAGGAATATTGCAGTGTCATCAATCTCGTAGTCTCCTCCTTTTCCTCTCTGTGGATGTTCTTTACAGGATCTGGGAATTCAGTGGAGGTAGAAAATGCCACACCAAGTGGGAGAGACCTTGTGCTCACAGCTCAGCTATTCCAAAAAGAGGGATAGCACAGGAGCAGCCGCCTGCTAGTGGCCATCAGGGCTACTGCCTCAGTGCTGCTGATGTTGAAGGGACTTCTTTGGGAGGTAAATGTCACTGGGGCCCTGCTGCCCCTGGGCTGGGAGTTCTGCCACAGCAAGGAGATCATGAAAACACACGGTCTGGGTGTGCCAGTGCCTAACCCCCCTGGCTTTCTGCAGGGCATGTGTGTCCATGAGGAGGGCATTCCATCAAGGCTCCAGCTGCCTCCAAACCAAGGGATGAGGCAGTTAAGGTGTCAGCAGAAAAGAAATGTGGCTGAGGTTCACCAGACCCGGTTTGAGTTGGTACTTTCTTGCAATGCCAAATTTCCTTGGAGGTTCAATTCTGATTCCATAGGATTGGTCAGCAGAGTGCCCACTGGGGCACAGCTGTATCCCAGCTGGATCCTGCAGCCCTGAACCCCTGTCCTTGTCTTTCATTCCCTGCTGCTGCATTTGCAGGATTTATCAGATCTGTGTGTTTTACTAAAGTGTGGCAGAGATGTCTCATTCACTTCCCTCGAGATATTTCTTTGTCAAACTGCAGAATGTGCTGCTTCGCTTCAGCAGAACCTGAGGCTGAATTTGAACATTTTCCTAAGGTTCTGAAAATAAACCTTTTTGAAGGTTAAAAATAAAAAGTTGTCAAATTAATTTCATGTTATTTTTAATTTCAAAATATTTATTTATTTATTTATCCCTGTTATTAGAAGTTTTTTAGGTTGCTTTTTTACTCTTCCTAGAGTAGAAAGGGTAGATTAAATGGCAGTGTTTTGGAAGTCGGGATAAATCTCTCTGAAGTGGCATTAATAAACCTTTCCTCAGCCTTGATGTCCATCCTTTGGAGGAAATGTTGACAGAGCAGTAATGTTTGTGTCTCCTTTGATGTGTGAGGGTTTGACATCTCCTCAAACTCACCGTTGCTTTAAATAGTCCCAAATATTACTTTGAAGCAAGAAAAGCAGGAAAGGAGAATGACTGACAAGACAATTTTCCTTAGTAACTTCCCAATTAGCCAGAAGATAAACTGGTTTTCATCTAACATTTTTTATTTATAACAAGACTGACCAACAGAGACCCACGTTAAGTGTTTCTACAACATGCTCCAAATCAGTTTCTGAACAAATAAATCACTTGCCTGTGACTGGTTTGTTTTTTAATCAGGTTACAAATGGAGATTCCTGAAGTGCTTTTATTGAAGTAATTTTATGCTAATTAAATATACAGGGCTGCTACTTTATATTGGCAGCTTTTGAGGGGCAGGTCTGCAGTGTAGAACTGAAGCAGCTGTTTGGGTTTTGCTTTTTTTTGTATTTCTTGTGGAAATCTCTGAAGCTTTTCTGTTTAACTTTGAGTGGATTTGTGCTGCTGTCCTTTGAAGACCTGAGCAGTGTATTTTCATAGGTGATGAAATGGGAGTGGATATTTTGGGTGCAGCAATCCTGCGCAGTTCAAGCCTGGTCTGTACGACGACACCTCTGTGGTGTAAAATCCATTATTTTAAATACAAAATATGTTAAAGAATTGCTGTGGCAGGGCAGACACCTATCAAGGTGAGTGGCCTCTAAATGTGATTTACCAGTTGAGGGTGTCTGTTGTGTGAATGTTATCAACAATTTCTGAGTTAGAGTATTGTAGGGGCAGGGGAGAGGGTTGAATCTTTAAGTAATTTTTAACTCTGCTGTTTCTAACAGTTGAAATGTTATTGACCAAAAACATATTTATGTTTGTTCAGCATGAATGTTCTCCTCTGTAAGAGTCACCATCTGTCTCATTTCTTTTGCATTTGTGGGTATTTTTTGTTTTTTCTTCAACTCTGGGTAGACTTATTTTTAGAATCTGTAGTAGGTGATTAGTAGTTGTGGGTTTTTTCAGGGTCTTTTCTTTTTAAAAAGAAAGGAAAATTTCAATTTATTACGTAATATAATTTTTAACTCTTTCCCCCAGTGGTTTGATACTCCCCCAGAGTTTGGTTATTGTATTAAGCCATGAGACATCTTAGCAGCAGTGAGAGATTCTCATCTTCTCACTGCCTCTTGCTGTCCCCCCAGGCTGGCACATGTTGTCACTCCATAACCCAATTCTGCCAGAGCTCTCTGGGTTAGAAATACCCCCAGACCACGTTGAGAAGTCCAGGGAGTAAGTCCCAGCTACTCCTGTCACATTGGGCCAGCAACAGCAGCAGCATTGAGTTCAGGATTAACTTGAATTTCTGTGTGTCTTTCCTGCAGTTGTGCTTCTGCTGACTTCAAATGGGTTTGAAATTGTTCAGCATTTAGGAAGAAGCAGCAGCATCTCATAAAACCAACACTCAACCGTCTAGTGGTTCCAAGGTCTCCCAGGCAGTGGAATAGAGGTCAGGGTAGGAAAACTTCTAGAGGGAATTCCAGTCCCTAAAGTCTTGGAGAAAAACACTCCCAGTGTAAATAGGGATTTGTTAGGAGCAAAAAATCTTTGTTGTGTCAAGCAAGATGCTGCAAATACTGTTGTTTATCTATTTATTTATCTATTTAATTTCCCCCAGGGGATTTCATAGTTATTTGCATTTTGGAGATAATTAAAAAAAAATATTTTTACATTTCATGGGTGTTGATGATCATTGCTTGTTTCTTTGTGGAATTGTTGAAGCACCACTTTTCACAGCATCACAGAATATTCTGAGTTGGAAGGGACCCACAAAGCCCATCAAGTCCAACTCTTAGGTGAATGGTCCATACAGGGATTGGAGCCACAACCGTTATTAATTTTGCACACTGCCTTTAAATGTCTTTTTCTCCTTTGAGACGAAAGCATTCATTGTATGGCTCATGATGTGAGGTTTGCAGAATTTAATGGAATGAGCATGACAAGGCTTGAAATGATACAGTGGAAAAAAACCCCACTGGCTCAAGGTAGTTTTAAAAACAAATTAATTAATTTTCTGTGCCTCTGACTGATGTTAATGTGGTGCTTTGGTGTTTTTTCCCCTTTTTGTTGCTCCCTTAAAAGCTCCAAGGAGCTCCCAGGTAAGCTGTGGCATTAGAAAGCACAGTGCCTTCACTGTAGCTGAAATTTCCTAAGATCTTGTCAGCTTTAAACAAAGAGAGAGAGAAGGATCAGGCAGGTGTCAATAGTGACAGCTTCAGTCATTGTTTCACGGCTCCTGTGTGAGTACCAGGAGGATGTGTTGTAGAATATTATTTAGGATGATGAACCTGAGTCAAAGAAGGATTTTTTAAAATTCACTGTCTGAAGGAGTCATTTTGTGGCTGTGAGGATGTTTGAGCCAACAGGAACCACACCTGAAACCAGCGTTTTCCTATTGTAGAGCTGTTGGTGATTCACTCACGTTTTGTGACAGGTTACTTGCAAGTCCTACAGCCTTCATTAACGAGTGTTTTGAATCCTTTAACTGAGCTCTTTCACATAGTTTGTACATTCAGAATCTTTAAAATGCATGGAGGAGATGGGGAACTATGTATTTCACATCATTTCAGAAAAAATATAATCACTGTCGCTGAAATTTTGCTTTCAAGACCAACAGGACTTTAGGACTGTATCTTCCTCACATGGTTTTATTTAAAGACTTTTTAATTGTTTGCTCCAGTTTATTTTCTTTGCTAATAAACCAGTTAGTGTCCAAGTTAAATAATTGGACCATCTTGTTTTTAAAAATGTATTTTTAAAAATCCATTACCTGGTTTATCTGTAGTAGAAGAGGATGTGGCCAGCCCAGCCTGTGCTCCGGGCTCAGCCCTTTCTAGCTCTGGGGATGAGCTGTGCTGACTTCATGGGAAAGGGAAAGCTTTCAAGTGAGTGGGTTTTGCTCAGCTCCCTTTAGAAACCTTCACACTTCTGGAGGTGCAGAAAGCCAAACATTTCAGCAACAACTTGCTTCGTTCCAACTGCTCATTGAAGTTGCAGATGCACTTGATTTAGGACAGTGCTCCAACCATCAGCACAGCCCCATGGGTTCAGGGGAGTGCATGGATTTAACTTGAAGCATATGCTGGGCTGAAATGGGATGGAAACCAGGATATTATTGGATTTTGTCAATTCTACCCAGTTGCTTTATACTTTTAGGAGTAAAAGGGCTTTTTCCCCATGCTTGGTTATTCCTCTTTTTTAAGATGTAGATTTTTTTTTTTCCTGAATAGGAAACTTGGTAGGTCTTCCCCATTTCTGAAGTTGAACTACACAGAAATTAGTTCACCAAGGTAAGCATATGGGAAAAAGGGGTTTAGGTTCAATCTGATCAGGAAGACATCTCTCAGAACATTCACAGCTCATGTGATAAGTTAAGGGAGAGTTTAGGTCAGAAACAAGCCAGATTTGAGTGGCTCCACTGTGCTGACCTTCCTCTACTCATCAAGAGATCCTGAAAATCTGTTAGAGTTCAGACCACAGCACTAGTTCAGTTTTTTCCCCTTCTTTTTCCTTTTACATTACCGAAATTTCGAAGCTTATATTGTCTGGTCTTGCCTCTTTAAATATAGATTATTTTATCTGACAAATGCTGGATTTTGGCTGCACCTTCTCTTCAGCGACTTGTGTATTTAAGAGGAGGTCACCACTTGAGCGTGAGAAAAAGTGGGTTATTGAATTGCAAAAGAGCATACTTGTCTCTTTGAATTCCTTTGAGAACAGCCTACTTTATGTGTATTGCTGTTTGGAATTGGCCCCATGCATTTGGCAAGCACAAATGGAAGTGGGTAATAGAGCCAGAATATTGTACTCGTTCTTTCTTAGTGCTGCATCCTGGAGTGTGTCTTTAGGTTTCACTGAGGTTATTAGATTATTAAATTAGTGAAATGTGTGTTTGTGTGTATTGGAAGGAGCTTTTAATAGTCCACTTTGTTTCCGTGTTTTTGGTGACTCAGATTTTTTCACCCTTTAGTCACATTGAATAAACCATGGCATTAAAATTCTCCTTTTAAAGTAGAATAATTTATGCCTTGCAGCAAATACTTTAGAAAGATGAACTTTTTTTCATTAATAACTTTGGAGACCTGTCTCTGTTGAGCATGTTGTAGTTGTGATTTGTGTTCCATGGATGTTAGAGCAGAACAGACGTGGCAGTTTATGATGCAAAGGGATGTCCACAATTACAGAAAAAGTAGAACAAGGATCTATATTGAGGGGACAGTTCTCCTTATTGTCATGAAATTTATCATTGTTTTCTGCTTCCACTGTAAGTTTTAGGAGCACTTATATTCAAAGACCACGAAGAAGCACTGGGCACACAGAACTAATAGAAAAGAATTTTGAATTATTACTTGGAAAAAGCAAATTTGTACATTTCCTTTCTTTCCTGGCCTTTCTCCAGCTGCTGCTGGTGATATCAAAATAAACTCTGACTTTTGGGCAGAGGTGGGATTGTGGGTGGGATCGGATGTTTGTTCCAGCTGTGAATACTGGTTTATTCTGGGGCTGGCAGTCATTTGTGTTTGTTCATGAAGTTCCTCCTCCCTCCCTGATCTGCAGCTGTAAATGAGGGTTCACACGTTCCCCTCCCCTCCCTTTCCGTGTGTGTGTGGAGCTGGACATGCTTGGAAGGGCACAGACTCCAACCTGCTCATAAAACCAAGTGTGTCTTGGAAAATGGGGCCTGGAGGCCTTGAAATCAAATGTTTCTCTGCATTAATTCAAATATAAACATCCAGCAGCTCATCTTTTATGATTCTGCACAGCACACTTTGGGTTTTACAAGCTCCAGGAGGTACAAAAGCATTGATTATTGGCAAACTAATCATCCCAAATTCAGCTGGTGTTTCAAAGGCTTTTTCTAATTGAGCTGTTTAGGAAATTGGTTAGTTGGAAGATACGCAATGATAAAACCCATTTTCTTTGGAGAGTATTTTTAATTCATATGTTGTATATTTGATACTTAGAATCAAATAATGGGGAGACTAGTAACTACAGACTGTTCCAAAGGGAACTATAAGCCAAGTATAGGAATTTTCCTGCTTAAATATTAAATTTCTGGGCTGGCAAATGAGTCTTCTCTTTATTCCCGGACTGATATTTAAAATGTATTCAACTTTGCAGCATCATCCTTGTTGTGAGGCATTGTCTGCCAAGGGCTGTCTACCTGTTATTTCATCTTGGGATTATTTTTTATCTAAAACACAGATATTTCACTGAAGTCAAGGACTCAGTTACCTAGACCTGGCTCCATGAGATTTTGCCAAAGAAAGGTTTCTAGAGAATTGCTCCCCAGCATAAAACAGTTTTGATGTTCTATTTCTCAGCTCTTATTCTTTGGTTTAAATACTACTCTTTCACGTATAAGGTACATATATTCTCTCTATAAAGAAGCTCAAGGAAGAACCATTTAGTTGTAAAACTGCTTTAAATTGTTTGAATGCTGCTTAACAGGCTGCTGCAGCTTCCAGTTTTAAGATGATTTAACAAAAACAACAACAACAACAATCCATGGTGGTTAAGCCACAGAAGTCACATATAACTAATCTTTTTTCCAAGGTATTTTTGTCATATTTATTTTTAGATTGTTTCTTTCCTAAAATTCTGACTGCTCAGCTAGATCTTATCTTGTTCTTTTGCAGAGTACGTACACAAAATACATGAAACTTTGCAGTTATGACTTTAGTGTGGAGCAGGAAGTGGAATATTCCCATCTCTCATACAAAGGTTCTCTGTAGTGAGGTTTCAATCCATTTACCTCCCTGGAATCAGATTCTGAAAAGTGATCACCTTCTATGTGATTGCTGGAAAAATAAATAGAATAAATAGGATAATTAGAAACTTGGGCTTGAAGTTGGGGTACAGAGGTTGGTGGCCAATGTTGCTGACTTCCCCCTTACATTTAAATTGTAAAGCCTTTGACAGAGATTAGGGATGGGGGATGAGACAGAATTTAGCTGAGCGTGGTGCTCTCTCATTTTCCTGGGTTTACATTGGGTGTCTGCAGAGAAGGACACCCGAAGGAAGCAGATGCTTTCCAGGGATACCACTGTGGGCTGGTGCCTCCAGCACTGCCCTGGAGCCACTCTGTCCTCCTGAGGAGGCACAGGCACAGCTCAGGTGTTATTTTATGCGAACTAAAGGTGTCTGAAGGGCTGTACCTGCTCCCACTCTAAACCAAACTGGTGAGTTTCATGGGCCATTTGGCTTAAACTGATGCATCTTTATGGACTTTTTAAAACCAGTTGAGGATCTAGTCCTTGTTGTTTTTGGAAAAATAATATCACAATAGTGTAGGACTGTGTGTATAAGTTTATAGTAATGCATTAAGAACCATGAACTATACCTGTGAATACGTAAAGCATTGTTCAGTGTTCTGCGCTGATTTCTCCTAATGTTCCACTGACTTTTACAGTGTTTATTAATTTACAATTTGTTTAATATATCAAGTTCTAAACCCACTTAAATGAAAGGCAGCAGAAGATCTTTCTGCTGGGGTGGCCATTATGTCTTGAAAATACCGTGATTTCTCATTTTGGCATTAAATTCCGAGCTTTGGCATAGGCTGCAGATGTTTTAGAGATGTGTGTGAGCTACCAGATCTTCTAGACGTGGGAGGCAACGAATTGGAGGTTAGCTGGAATGTTTTGACCAGAACTCTGTTGCAGGTTCTGTGTTTAGCTCAGGATTTTGCCATGGTTGTGGCCAGACACAGAGCTTTGCTCGGGAATGGTGGATCCTGCCATCCAGTCTGGCTGTTCTCTGAGAGACCAGAGGCACCGAAACCAGGATCTAATTCACTTTAACTCTTTGTGTCTCACAGTCTGCACGCAGCTCCTTTTACCCAAGCAGTTCCTACAGGAATTAACAACTGAAGAGCTGAATTCAGCCTGTGCAGGTAATCAGTGTATCAGGAACAGGGACCTTTCAAAAGGCTTTATGTCTTTCTCTAGTTAGCTTGCTTTCCTTTTCCCATAGGTTTTTAGTTAGATATAAATACTTGGAATTAGGTTTTTTCCACAGTTTAGCCTCTCACTGGTACTAATGGTGCTGTTGAAAATAGTGAAAAGCTTTCTGGAGAGGGATATTCAAGCAGTGTATGTGTTAAGCCTCTTGCTTCCAAGCTCTTAATTCCAAATCAGCATCCTATAGAGATCTGCTGCTGCATTGCCTTAATCCTAAGAAGTTCAGGATTTTTTTCCCCCTCCAGAGGAATTTTAATTATTTTTGGTAGCACATGTGTGGAAAAAAAGTTAAAAAACCCCTTTTGCTGTAGTGTGAATGCGAAGTCATTGCTATTGTCAGCTCTCAGTGGGTTACTTGCATATAAATAAATTACGGGCGTGGGGGGGCGAGAAATAATCTTTTGTTAACGTTGCATTCTGTTTCTCGTGGCTGCTATGGCAACAGATGAGCCAGTGCTGGTGTGGAAAAGCTTAATGGCACAGCAGAATGGAGTGATGAATTTAGCAGGAGGGAAAAGGGAAGAGCACAAATCCTTCAGCAATGCTGTGAAATGAGTCACCAATTAAGCTGCAGATGGGGAAGGGCTTCCACATGTATTTACAAATTATTGAAATCAGATTTTGGAGATTATATTTGGAGCAGGAAGAGTGACAGACTGGAACTTTGGGGGGCAGTAAATTAGACTGTGTTATTTGCAGATGATTCGGGGATTTTTCCCCCGCCTTGAATCAGCTCCTTTGTGCAGCCTGTAAAGGTGGAATTTGCTGTCCTGAGTGTTTCTGGAGTCCTCAATGACATTCTTGCCTGTGGACCTTGCAGAGAAAAGGCAGTGAACAATTCCTGTCCCCTGCCCTTCTATGATCTTGGCCTGTGAGAGGTGCCTTTTCCTGTTCAGTCCTGCTAGGCTACAAATAAAGGGGGTTAACCCTCCTCTAGAGGATAAATAGTGAATGTTTTAACTCTGCTTTTTCCTTTAGTCTTCAATAGTAGAAAGCACCTCTCACACACTTCAAGGCTTGGCTGGAGTAGCAGTCTAGGTCATAAATCAGGATTTCGTTGGGAAGGGAAGGTTTTATTGGAATGACTGCAGAATGTCATCTTGTGCCATGCCTGGCTTTAGGGGATACTTCAAACTCGATAAATGTGATGAGCCTGATTCTGCACTTGTCTGCTTCATGGCCCCTATTTTTGAACTCACAGACTTTGGTTGGGTGGTGGGATGTTTTCCCCCACATCCATTCTGGCATGATTTCTGTTGTCCTGAAACAGAGAGGGGTTACTCTGAGCTCTTGGGGAGAGTCCTTGTCATCTCAAGTTCCTGGTGAAGCAGGGAGGGAATTATAATTGCTGCTCCAGTGGGAGCCTTTGTGCTAAGGAGAAGGTTTCAGAGCATGGAACTGCACAAACTTCACCCGGAGCTTTAGCATTGTGGGTGGCATGTAATGGAGATGGTTCTAGACGTTAGTAATCAGATTATTTACTCTCAGTAAATAGTGCCACACAGTGCAAATTGCACAGCTGTGAAATTTTTAGTAATGCAGGAGTTTCAAAAGCCTGGAGAAAAGGAATATTGGGCATGAGAGGCAGAGAGAGGGCTTTGTCCAGAGCAAGGGAAAGCTGGAGGGAAAATCAGTGGAGGATGTTCAGAAAGCTCTCAGAGAAAGGGATAGAGAAGTGACAAGAGGGTTATTTTTTATTTTAGTGGAGAGACAAGAACACTTCTGAAAGATTTTTAGCAAGAAAAGTTAGAGGTGAATGAAGGATGTTATGTGAATAGTGTTTTGGCCAGACTAAGGGATAAAAAAAAGCACTGTAGGGGAAATCACTAATGCTATGGGTGATGCTTCCCTCTTGCAAACTGAAGTGCTGGGGTAGAAGGTAACAAACTGCAGAAGGCACAAAAATGCCTTGTTCACTGCAGACACAGATTGTAGGGAATAAAGTATCTTTGTGTACCCCAAAAGGTGCTTTTGGAGATGCTGCACTTTAAAAAGCTTCAATCTGTATTGTCTCTTTTCAGATTTTGACTTAATTATTTAAGGAGGTTGAACAACGTGGCTTGACTCTCGTCAGAGCTGGGTGAGGGCTTTTCTGGGTTGCTTTATGTTTTGGTATTTCTGCTCCCAATTGCAGGCAGAAGAATACCTGAGGTTGCCTTGTGCGGGTTGAAATAGATAGTGATTGGAACAGGGTAGGAGAAGAATTAAATGCAGTGAAAAACCAATTTTTATGTATTTGCCAAAACCAAGTGGAGTAATAAATGCTGGGAAATTAAATTTGTGCCTCTGCTATGTGTTGTGAGCTTGTTAAAAGAAGTCCTCTGTTCCTCCTGGCCAGGGAATGTGTCCTTGCCATCCTTTGGGAAAGAAGTTTGCTCTGACAAAGTGAGAGGCTTTGTGGGACCTTACCGGCCCTGCTTGATTATCAACCCCTCTGGGGAGAGATGGAGCAAGTCTATAAAGGACTGTTGATTTCCATTTCAGGACAGGCTTTGCAATAGGATGTGGGAGGGAAATACTCCTGGGTCCTTTGCAGCCTAATTCTGCTCGTGGAATAGCCTTACTTTGCAAGATTCTCTAGTTTGAGATGTGCCCTGAAGGATAAGGCTGAAGGGCTTCACTGCAGGATTAGTCCTGCCTCAGCTGAGGAAGGAGACCCATCATCTTGCCTGCATCAACTTTGTTAGTCTTGGAAATAATTTTTTTCATTGTTGGAAGGAAAGGCTGATTAAATAATCTATTTCAAACAGTGCTGCTGTGCAAATGATTAATAGTAACACCTCAGATTATTCTTGGCTCACCATTTCGTTTCTCAACTCCACTTGTAAGAAGTGCATTTCATCCCTAGACAATTCTTTAAAATTATTTTCTGCTCCATAAACCAGCATAGTGCTGAATCTGTGATTTGAGCAAGAAGTACCTTGTTAAAGGTGACGGGAAACTGAAGGTAAATTTTCTTGCCTCTGACAAAGTTGTCCCTTCTCTTGACATCATTGTAGCATTCCTGCTAAGGCTGGCTTGCTTTCCAGATAACTGAAAAGCAAAATAATTTCTGAAGAGTTGGGATTTTAGCTTTGGAAATAATTGAAACCAAACCAAATTGCAGATAGGGATTTAAAAATGAAATATTTTTGCAGCACCCACTTCTATTACAGTCTTTGACTCCTCAGCCCCTGTGTGTGTGAACGTGGAATGTGCTGAATTTGTGCTGCTCCCTTGGTGGAGGACAGCTTTGGCTGCCAGAAGAAGGGTAAAACCTTGTCTTGAGAGAGTTTTAAGTGCTACAGGAAGTTACACAGTAACTTACAACTTGTTTTATTTGGTGAAGTCAGGGTTTTGTAATTATTGAGCTGCTAACAATACTGTGAGATAATAAGGGAGCTGTCTCCAGTCTGGACATGGAAGAACAAAAGCACAGAGGAGAGAAACTTTAATCATTTGAAGTCATTGGGAAATAAAGGTGCTCAGGGAAGCCTTTCCTGTGTCAAACAAAAAATGAGTCTAGAGCTTCAAATACTGAACAGGGATGCCTGACTTGCAGAATGCTCTCTGTGAAGTTACTTTCATTTTCTAGCAAGAATCCTGCTGGTGTCATTAGAGTGTTGGTAATAAATTGAACCAGAAAACGTTCATTTCCTGCTTTACAGCCATTTGCACAGAATTGCCTCATTTGTGAGTAACAGCTCCAACCCTGCCTCCCCGCACCAAATCAAACGGCTCTTGTTTGTTTGTTTGTTTTTTGGTTATGGGTTTTGTTTTCTTTCTAAGGCTATTTGGAAGTTCAGATTCTGACCCTTCATACAGCACTTGAGGATCTGGGTGTTTGCCTGAGTTTGTTGGTTTTGGGTTGTGTTTTTTCCTGATTGGAGTGAAGGGACTGCACTGAAGAAGTTGTTCTGAATTTTGTTCATTTTCACAGCCAGCTTAGAACTCTTTTGACCAAGAGAAATCTTCAGCCTTAGCTCTGCTCGTGCCTGGATCTGCTGTAGTACTTGTGTTCAGCTGTTGCAGGATTACCCCCTCCAGCCTGTATTTCCATACTCTAAATCTTCCCCAACTGCCTGAAATGTGGGTGGACAGCTCATTACATTTGTTTTCTGTGGAAAGGGAGCAGCTATTTTTAGCTCCTTGCTGTCAATGACCTTTAATACTATGAGGGGCAAACTACAGAAAACCCATTTTGAGCAGTGTACTGTCAGCATTGCTCACAAATGCAAAAAAATTTCCTTTTTACCTGACAATTCCTTAATATACAGGTACAGCAGCACACCTGGAAGGCCTTAAAAAGTTAGGCAGGATGAGACACAGCAAACCTCATTTGTCTGAACACGTTTCAAATTCCCTACTAAAGTGTTTGTGTGTTGCTCTCCAGAAACTCTTAATTCTCCCTGCTCTTTCCAGTGCTCTGCTGGGCTTTGTAAACTCTCAGGAATATTTTGTTCGCAGTCAGAATGCTTTTTATCTTTATTCCTTATGTTTTTCAGTGTCTGCAGGTTGGAACACTCATGTGGATGTGGTTTCAGTATTTTTCTCAAACCTTGTGTTCACTAATCAAACATATTTGTGTGGTTTAAGTGGGCTTAGTGATGCCCTCAAGATTTGACATCCCTTTTGGCAATTAAAGAGAGGATTCTACAGTTACTAAATATCTCCAAGTGCCATCAGAGATGGTACAGGAGACAAAACTCTCTTCCTGAATGCTTAGAGCATATAATTAAAAAAAAAAATTAAAAAAAATACAAAGACCAAATATGCAAAATTCCACCGCAACCTTACAAATCTCAAAAGGTTTGACCAACCAGCTAATGTAGTCCTAGTTCTTGCTAGTCAAAAGACATGAAGTTATAAGATTATGATGATAACTGCTTTACCCTTTTCCCCCCATGTAATTTTAGCTGTGAGAATCCATTGCTGAAATTCTAAAAGAGCATATATTGAATTATATAAAGCATTAATCTTTAAATCTAGCAGATATACTAAAAGTGTTGGGATTATTAGGCTTTTCTGGTAGCACATGTACTCATGTGGGTCTGGTGCTCTCAGTTATCAGGCCTTAAGGGTTGTCTCAAAGCTTGTTGATGTTATCAACTCTTTGTTTTTGATAGGAGAGAGTTTCTAGCCAAAGCAGTTTTCAGGCTCTGAAGCTTTTTAAAAAAAGTTTAAAAGAAGAAAAGAATGACGCCAGTGCTAATTGCTGTTTTCTTACAAGCAGGGCTTTCCTGCAGGGCAGTGGCTTGGGGGTGTTCAGGTGAAATTCTGCACTCCAGAATGGTACAGGAAACTTTTTTACGGTTTTGGGCAGGTTTTCGGAGAATGATCTAGTCTCCTTTTGAAAGGACAATTTCATTACTTAGTGTGAATTTTATGCATTTTTTAGTGAGAACACATTCAGCAGTACCTTATTATGCTTCTAATGAGGGCCAGATGTGTTTCTGCTGCAAAACCGAGGCCATAATGCAAAAAGGGACTTGCAACAGAAGGAGTTCCTTTCCCAGGGAAAAGAGCAGATCGTTTGAGGTAAAGATATTACCTTCTATTAATAATTGGAGGGGGGAATCCATGGGGATTGGTGTGAAACCATGGGCAGTGCTGATTTGTAGAGAGACAACTGCAGGGCCCTTTATAATGAGGAGGAATGACACTGCTACTCTCTGAAGACAATTACACTGCAAATAAACAACTTATGTCAGCTAAGTGGTGTTTATTGCCATAATGGCAATTCATTTCAAGGGCTTGAGGCAAAGTGAATATAGCCCAGCGGAGCAGTGAGGTGTTCTGCTCCTGCCCTTCCCAGGCTCCTGAGCTCCCACGGAGGGGAGCGAGTGCAGTGCTTGTCTGGCAGGTGACATGCTACCAGCGATTTGGATCCGTGTGCTCAGTGGTGTGTTACAAACATGCTGGAGGACACTCAAGTATTTTTAATTACCGTGCTCTGTGCTGCCATAGAGACGCTCGGACTGGAGAGTGGCCCCTGCACTCCAGATGAGAGACCTTCATTTCCAACTTGCTTTATTCGCTTACCGAGTTCTCTCTGTTCCCCAGACCAGCTGCACTTCTTGGGCTGTTTCTGTGCAGGAGGGATCATAATGCAGGATTGCCTGCATAAGTGCATTTGAAAGGCTGTGGTGCTCCCATGCAGTATGGAGATCGGGAGTATAACAAGAATTGTCAGCTTTATTTCATTTTTATGGTTCCCATTGACTATTTCACCAGGCTGTGTGGGTTTGTGCCTGTCACACACTGCATTCCAGCAGATATGGTTTTCCTTCTGCCACTGTGGTTTTTTGAGATGCTGTTTCTGCCGTAGTTTGGGAAAACTCACCCAGGTTGCCTGGATGAGACTGAAGGCTTGTGATTAAAGGGAGCATCAGGTGAAGCAGGTGAAGTTCTCTCTGAAAAGACAGAATTCTGTGTTTGCTCACGGGAATGGTTTCATAAGTCATGCCTGAGGCTTGAAACATCACCCTGATGTTTTCTGCAGAGGGCCTTGCCATCACGATATATTTCAGCTGTGCATTATTCTGTTCTTGTAAAATCCAGGAAGAAACAGTCAGAAGACCAGAACAGGCATGTTGTTTTATTAAGCCTTTCATCTGAGTGAGTAGGAGTTGCTCCCATTTCTTCCTGTAATGCCAAGGATTTCAAATTGGGAACAGTTTAAACTGAATTGAAGATTAGTAGCTGGGTCAGGATGTATGTGTGTAACAGTGTATCCTTTCAGAGAGAAGCAAGCAGATGTCCAAGCAAAACCAAAACCAAAGCAAAAAACAAAACCAAACAAAAACAATTAAAAAACCAAAACAAAAAACCCCAAACCAACCAACCAAAAAAAAAAAAAGGAAAAAAAGAAAAATAAAGACCTTTCCCCTCTGCATTAGAAGAGGGGAAACCTACACAGAGAAAGTTTTGCTCCAGAGAAAGGCATTTGGGAAGTTCGGCCATTTCCTGTTGCAGAAATAGCTCCTGTGATGGACTGGCTGTTTCCTAACTGTGTTTTCAGCAAGTTTTGAATCTTGTATGAGCATTTTAAAGCATTTTCTTGAATCATCACTTGGCTTCCAGTCCCCCCTTGTTTATTTTTGAATGAATACCTTGATACTAAGACTGGAGCAGGCAGGCATCGGGATTGTCATGGAAACAGAAGCTGCAGCCCTGGCGCCCAGCCAGGAGATTCATGTGGTGATTCATGGCTTCAGTGTGGGTGTCTGCAAATGAAATAAGTTCCAATTCTCAGGTGAATCAATGAAATAGTATTTGTGTTTGTGTTTTTATTTTCCCCTAGGAGGTGTTCTGAACGTCTTCCCCACATATCCTGTTTTATTTCTACCATTTTAAAAGGTAGGAAGGGTGTTCCCTAAGCGTATCTCAGCATCTGAGCAGTAAATACAGCTCTGTGTGGGGAATACTCACCTGCCTGTTGTTTTCATTTTAGCTCAGCCTTAAATTCAAAAAATACGAAACCTGTAAGCTGGAATTTTGTAATGTAGCAATTTGGTTTAATTCTGGATGCGTTTGGGAACAGGTTTGTGCATTGTACATGTGAATGTGGTCTCAGTGTAGGACATGAGAATAAGGTAATTGCAGATCAGGGTTTCTAAATGTAACCTCAGTTTCTATAAATGGTGTTTGTGCCCACACTGAATCCCACATTTTGTTTATATTCATACAAATATAAAGTAAGTAATTGCAGGGCTCACACACAAGTGTGGATGTGAACAACAGGACTCTGCTGGGGGCACACATCGTTTGAGGCACTGCTGGTGCTGAGAATGAGTGAGTGGCTCATCTCTGAGCAGTGCCAGGCGGTTGAACCCTCCTCTTTAGAGTCCCTTCAGTGCTACAGATGATATATTTCCAGAACCTCATCAAATCCCTCAGTTGTATTTAATAGTATAGAAGCTGAGTGGGATTTTACCCTCACATCGCATACCCAAGATGCATCCTCAGGGTTCTGTTTAAGATGAAAGCAATTTATGAATGAAGGTATTTTATTGTGATTATTTCATTCATCAGGAAGAGAATCTCTTGCTTACCTGCTTTTATTGCTTTGTTCTTAAGCTGCTGCTGCACAAAGAACTGTTGCTCTGTTTTCTGACCTTTGTGGATGTGTGGGAGTGGATGGGTACAAGATAAATTTACTTAAGCTTTGGGAAAAACCTTGTGTATCAAAATTCTTCACTGCTGTCTTTGAGTTAGGGTGCCCTATCAATTAATAAGGAATCACTCCTGTCAGTAATTAAGACTACAGAGGTCATTTAATAGGTTTTATGCATTTGAATGCCACATGTTTTTAGAGATTGCTTTTCTGTTTAAATCTTCAAGTCACACACAGGGTGACCTTTTCCTCCATTTCTTCCTGCTTGTGCTTTTGCCATCAATTCTGTGGTTTAGGTGATCAGTTTTTCTTTTAATCATTTTTGTTTCAGTGGGCTGTGCTGTTCCCTGGGTATCTTTTTCCTACCATCAAAGAGTCCATTTTGTTGCTGGAACTGTGGTTTTACCTTCTGTCAGGACTGTTACAAGTTCACATTTCTGAGCTCTCTCACCACCTATTTGTCAGTGCACAGGCTTTGATGTCTGGCGTTTTGGGTTAGATCATTTATCCTGGGGAGGTTGAGCAGGTTTGTGGGTGCTGCTGTGGGTTCCACACCCGCGGTGTATCACTGCTCTGGAGGTTTGAAGTGCCTTCTGCAGCTGTGCATAAATGGGAATATTGCAGTTGCCACCCCAGGTGCAGCAGGGCAGAAGGTGCATCCTCTGCTGTGGGGGAACGAGGAGCTGGTTTGCATTGCAGCAAAAATGTGATCAGAAGAGTTTGCTGGGACAAAATTCTCGTTTGCTTTCCCATCTCGGAATCTGCTTCCGACCCTCCCCCTCTGCCTTTTAGTTTTAATAAAGCAAGAGAACAAATTTGTTCTTTCACACAATTGTTTTGTTGTATTCTGAACCTCATCCATTTACAGCATGTGCAACTGAGAGAGATTAGGTGTGGGGGAGAGGGGAAAAGAAATCTCTGGGGCCCTTGTGGGCTTTAAAAACCATCTGTCTGTATTTCTTAGGTGCCCTAAAATGCTTTTTCTCTAATATGAGCTGCTCTGTGTGGGGCTTTTTTACTTTCTGTTCAATTAGTGAGGCTATTTTTGTTTAGGTTGTTTTGATTGTGTTTTTTTCCACATTTTGCTCTAGTGTAGATGTTCTTCAACAGGAGGCAAAGCTGTGGAAAAACAGAGAGCTGTCCCTCTGCCTCCCTGTTTTTCCTGTGCTGTGTATTGGCACTTCATTTGGCTGTTGTCTTTTATGAATAGTGTGGCTTTTACATCATCATTCCAATTGGGAACGCATGTGGAGGAGGGGAATGAGGTAATCCTTCCTCAAAGGCATCTCTTGCTGCTGAATTAGTCACTGCTGTGCTTCTGCCTCACCTGGTGAAACTGCTGCCTCATACCTGCCGGGTTGAATGTCACCTGGCACCCGTGGGAAGGGTTTAATTTTAGATACTTTAGAGTTGCCATGGAATATTCTGTGCCTTTCTGCTTTTACTCTGACTCACCAGGATGTCTGAAGAAGCCCATGTTGAAATAGGTCCCATAGAATATCTGACAGCAGTGAAGGAGATGTGTCTGAAGGACAGCAATGGACTCTGACTGCTGAGAAAACAGAATAGCGGCACATGCAGCACTTATATTCCTATCCCTGTAGTCAGATGGGAGAAAAAACAATCAATATTTTTATTATGAAAGTAAATTTGGGATATAAAGTTAACAAGATGCACAAATTATGGCAATTTTTGGTTCTTTCTAGAAAACTTCGGTGATATTTGATTTGCATGTCTTGTTAAATGCGGACAGACAACAGAGCACATCATTGGTTTGGAGAAGAGAGCACTTGGATTTCACAGTGAGGACCAAGGACAGGATTTGGAGGCAAAGGATGAGCTGTGCGTCCCTTGATAACTGCATGTGACAGCATAGCAGCTGTGCTGGAAGAACCTTCATGCAGACAACTTCTGCAGGGCTTTGTTTTTCTTTATCTCTAAGGCCACTGAATCCACCTGATTCAGCTGTTTAGACCCTATGAGTGAAGCTTTTCATACTTAACTTTTATAAAACCCAATCAACAACAAAACCCCCCGGAAATGTAGGCTAGGAGTGGATGTGACCGAGTGGAATATTTAAAATTAGGACTTTTGGGTTGGTGTTGTGTGGGGTTTTTTATTGCTTCAGCCAAGTCTGTACCAGGGCCTTGAATGACCTTTTATGCTGTATTGAATCCTGACATTTTTCCCAAAAACGTTAGAGTCACTGAACCAGATTAATGGGGTTAGAAAACCACCTCCTCTGGTAGGATACATCTACCCCAACATCCAGTTTAAATATTGGATGGCTGTCTCGGGGCTTCCTCAGTAGCTAATGCTGACAAACAAGCACCTCCCCAGGGTGATGAAGCTGACTTGTCTTTAATTCTTGCTTGAGGATAAGATTTATTCCCTCCAGCAGTGCATCAGGGTTTTTCCATAAATGTAATCTAGGGTTGAGTAGTTTGCACCTGGATTTCTTACACAAATAGTAATAAGTGTGTAGCATCCCTATATCTCTGAATAAAGTTTGCAGGTAAAATACAATGTTTTAAACACGATGCACCAAAGAAAAAAGAGCTCTGGAAAGGCTACAGGATTTCAATGCTAATCAATGCTTAATTTTCTCCCAGAGGAGATCTTTTACCTCATCTTGAGCTCTGAAAGTCCCTTTTGCCCTTTTTGAGAAGAACTGGGGAGGCTGCAGGGATTGGGATGTGATTGAAATTGGTGGTGGAATTGTTCTCCTGTGCGTTGAGACTGTGTTTATTGTCCAGCTTTACACAGGTGAAGCACAACAACAAAATGCAAACTAGCAAACAGAGACCCTGTTCCCCCTTTTTCTTCTATGTTCCCCTTTTCCCATTTTTTCCTCCTTTCCCCCCCTTTTTCCCCCTTTTCCCACCCTTTTGCCTTCCTTTTTTTCCACTTTCTTCATCTTTTCCTGCTTTTCCCTTCATTCTGCCCCCCTTTTTCTCCCCCTTCTTTTTCTCTTCCTTTTCCCCTTTCCTTTCCCCTTCCTTGCCCCGTCTTTTTCTTCCCTTTCCACCCCCTAATCCTCATTCCTGAGCATCCTCTGCCCGCTGTGTCCCAGGGAGCAGAGCCGAAGGTGTTTGGATGCTCTGCACGGAGCAGCTCCGCAGGAAGGCTGTGCCCTGCTGGAAACTGTGGGATCGGCCGCCTCACTCCTTGAAATGCATTAAATGCTTTGAAAATGGCTGTGCTTGGCGCTTTTTGCTTCTCTGAATCCCCAATATTCCCGAGGAAGCCAGTACAGAGCAATCCAGCAGAGGAGCCTCCGGATGAGCAGGACCTGTTGGAGCAAGAACTTGTTTTGCCTTGAAACTTAATCCAAAGCTTAGGCAGAGCTGAAGATTAAAGGCAGTTGGTGAATGATGAGTGTTCAGTCATTTCTAACGTGCATTACTTTATCTGAGGGGCCAAAGTTCAGCAAAGATGACTTTATAACTCCCTTGCTTGTACTGGGCAAGTGAGACACAGATTAATCACAGGGTTGAACTTTCCTTAGGAGTTATTTCCCATGCTGGGGTTGGATGCATTTGTAGTATCAGTGTTTGGTTGGTTGGGGATTTCCCCTTCAAAATTGAAGATAAAGTTGGACTTTTGGGAGAAAGTAGTATTTTAAGTTGAAATAGCAGAATTCTCCAGGAGGACTGACGTGATGCTTTGCTGCTGTTGTGGTTGACTCCATTGATTTTACAGTGTCTATTCTAGGATTGGGAAGCTGCACATTTTCCTTTGCCCTTCTCTCTAAAACGCTTCTTTTCTTCAAAGGAAGGAATACATCAGAGTGCTTCAGGCTCTTGAGTTACCAGGCAGCTCTGAGTACTAAAATGTGCAGAGAGCCACGTGGAGTTCCTGAGAGTTCAGCTGACACACTTCATTTAGAAAGAAATTCTAAATTGAGACGTGTCAAACCAGCTCTGAACAGGGCAATGCCATTGTTTGTGTTTCTGTGTTTAACGAGTGATTATTTATTTCCTGGGAGTACATTTGTGAAGGGGAATGTTTTCCATTTTCCAGCCACATTTCAGTGATGTGGTCGGCATGGCTTGCGTTTTGGTCGGGCAAGATATGAAGCTTGTTGAGAGCCACATGATCAGTTTGGAAGAGCATGCTGTTTCTCTGGGATGTTCGAAAAGGAAGCCTTCCTTAAACATACCTATAGTATGTTAAAGAATTAATGGCACTGCTCTTCAGCCTGTCTGTTGTCCCAGTTCTGCAATGGCATCACTGTTATAGGGTATGGAAATCTCTACAGCCCAGAAAAACAGCTGAAAACTCATTTGACTTGGATGAAAAGGCATTTATGTGGGTATCAATCTAAAGGCTGGCAAGATAAAAATCTTATCTTGGTTGAGATAAGGGGGTAGCTGGAATTCAGAACAGGCAGCACTAGTTTGGCCAACTGTCAGAAAGGCAAAACTCTGGTGATTCGAGCTCTGAAGGTGAAGGATGATTTCTTGATAGCTGCTATCTTTAAAAGCAGCTTTTTTCCTCCCGTGGCTGCTCCTAGAAGGCCAAAATCCCCACACTGTCCTCAGTGGGGCTCCTTTTCAAGTGTCACTGTTCTTTACTAAACACCTCTATGACAAGCCCTGTGTTTGGGAGTGGTAGGTTGAGAGCACAAACAAGAAACAGTCAGAAACAGGAGTAATCCTTGTTGTTTAGGGTAAGGAATAGCTGCTACCACAGCAGGAAAAATTGGAAACCGAAGAGGAGTACTAGAAAATGGTGATGACAGCAATTGCTGCTGGTGTAAACAATTAACACTATTCATTTTGGATAAAGCCCAATCAGTAGGATTTTCAAGGAAAGGATGATTCTGTCCCCCCCCCCCCCAAGCAACCACACTAAGTATGTTGTAATGCACAGTCCTTGGTTCCTATCTCTGGATCCTTTTTTGCTTTCCTTGGGGTTTCTTTTCTTGTTCCAGTGCTCTATTTCTTTCCTGATGCTTTTGGGTTATTGCTCTCTGCTCCCTCGGATTGGTGTGGGGTGACACTTGTGCTGTGAGTGCATGTTTCAGGGAACCTTCAGGCAGCCCATGGTCACTCCCTGTCTGGGATGTGGAAGCAGGAGCAGGAGCAGAAGGTGAACTGCTGGGAGGGCTCTGGAGCTTTAGGGAAGATCCTCTCTCATGGTCTGAAGTGGCTGCAAGGGGCAAGGAAGGACTGGGAACTGGGGCACATCTGGAGTCATCCAGCTGTTCCTGCCCTGGCTCTCACTGAATCATTCCTTTCAGCTTCTCTGCACTCGCAGTGTGCTGCAAGTTCACTTATTCTGTGGAGTACCAGGGCTCGGTGCCTTTTTGTGCACATCCTCTGGCACTTTCGGGCACATCCCCGTGGTGTTTTCCCACCAAGTGGTTCTGTGGTGCTGGCAGGGAGCTCAGCCCAGAGCCACGGGGCTGTGGATGCTTTGGAGCCCAACTCTTACACTTCTGCGATGCTCTTCTGCTCTTACTTTATACTGCACTGGTGAGTTTGGGCTGTGCTTGTGGTTTTTTCGGCCTCATGATGACTGTGCCTGGACATTGCTTTCTTTTGTTTGAATGAATACAAAGCTTTCCAAACACCCTTACAAGGTGGAAGTTGCATCTGCCTTTGCTGCATTTATTCATTCACTGTGGTGCTGGGAACTCACTCTGCTCTGCAAGGGACTGTTCTGAATTAGAACAAAGTTTTCTTGGAAGTCAGATGCAAAACGGTGCCATTTAACTTGCAGAGAGGCAAAAAAGTTCTGTCTGGGCTGCAGGAATGACAGCTGTCCAGGATGCTTCCACGTACTCCTAACTCTGTTTTTACATCATCAGTGACTATTTAGGCTCTGTCAACTTGAAGTTACATTATCTGAAGTGTGTCAAGTCAGAAGGGTGTCATTGCTTTCATCCTCTCTCTCTTCTTGAATGTCACCTCATCTACTCCTTCTTAATTCCATTTCCATCACTCTTTCCATCCCTCATCTCTTTCCTGGCTTGCCAGACATCACTGCAAACCTATCAGACTTGCTTTCCAATAGAAGTCCCTGCAGCTTAGCTCACAGCCAGGCTTTGCAGCATTAGTCAGGAGGACTTTCGCAACAGCCTGACGCTGAATTCCGAGGCAGACGTGGCTGCCTGCATTGGAGGGATGTGCTGGAGAGAAATCCAAGGGTGTTTTTATGCAGGTGCTGATACAGATAAGGGCAGTGGGCGTTTTTCTTGTTTTCCTCCCTTACAAAAGATTTCACAGGTTTATTCTTCTTTGCTCCACAAACTGCTGTCTGTCTCAGAAGTTACCAGAGAAATAAAAGTTTCCAACAGAGGGATGCAAAGCATAGAGATGCAATTTAAGTAGCAAAAGGGAGGTGCAGGGCAGACAGATTTACCCATTTGGAACTGTACAGTATGTCATGTTCTGATTCAAAGCCTTGTGGGGTTCTTCTGGTTTTCTTTGCCATGTTGTTTATAAAAGGGATTTTGTGATAACTCACCTACAGCAGAGAAAATTCTGTAGCATAGATAAGAGTGCCTGGGACAGAGAGAAAAAGAGAGGCCTGGATACAAATGAGGACAAATTTATTCCTGTGGGTTTTTTTCCTCGGGGAGTGTCCACATGGGGTTCTGAAACAGAGCTTTCTTCTGTCTTCACTCCTGGGATTTTGTATGACACTGGGGATGGCAGTGGAAGGGGAGGCTGGAAATGGTGGTGTTTTCTTGAGTAATGAAATAGGAGAGAATTGGAGATAGGAAATAAGGACAGGTCTCACCAGAGTTGGAGATCTGTTTTGAACCTAAACACAACTGTGCTTAATGTCACAGAAAAAAACCCCAATCCCAGCCAAATTCTGAAATACAAGCCTCCACTGCTGCTAAGAAAGCAAATATTAACTGCATTGTTATTAAAAGGAAGAAGTTGAGTTTTTTAGTATATGAAATCACATTCTGTCCTTGTGCTATGTTTGAGACACCCTAAAAGCCTCTAAAATATTTACGTTGGAATTTTGTTGGAAAGATTATTATATCGAGCCAATAAGCAATGTGTTTTTGTCTGATGTTTTAACTTAAAAATGGGTTTCTGACTTTTCTTAACTTTGGAAATTGTCCTGCTTTAATTTTTTTTATAGCAAACCAGTTCATGTATTAAATTGAAATCTGTACAAATTACAGTTAATTATAGTCAGCTCAGAGTAAGGCCTAAAATAGGTCACATGCTGTTTGGATTAAAATGTGCCCAAAAAGATTAAATCTGTGTGGTTGGGCCTGAAGTCCATTCCGAGGTGTTTGATCCTCCCCTGGCTGCTGCTCTCCCATTTTCCTCCTGTCTGCCATGGCTGGGCAATAAAGTGACAAGATTCCTTGGAAGGAAAGAAGAAGGGTGTGCAACTACTGAGCCTCCTGTCTTTAACAGGAGAGACTTAAATTGTTTCTCACTCCTATTTGAGACCAACCAAAATTCTTCCTCAGTGTTGTCACATTATCCAAACACCAAGGGGAAAGACATGCTATTTACTAAGATAGGAAACAGCTAGCACTAAACTTACTGAATTCCTTTCTTTTTCCCCTTGAAATTGCATTTTGGGTCCTGACTTTCAGGGGATATTTGCTGTCCCCCCTGTTGGGAGGGGATGGGGAGTCAGCAGGGGCTGCTTAACCCTGTCCCAGCACAGCACTGCCAGCTCTGTCATGGTTTTATGGATGATATGCAGTCCTTGGATGCTTGTTGTCCTTCAGCTGAATTAGTGCTTTATGCCAGTTTTTATTATTCTGAATGCTACTGAATTAATGACATTAAAACAACTTCACCAGTGACCTTGAGCAAAAGTTATTTCCAGCAGCGCATCTGCCTGCATTTATGTAGCGACTTAATGAATGCCTGCACACTGCCACTGTTCAGCTATTGTTTCACATTCCTGCATGCATGTCCTTGGTGGGAATTAATTATTAGTTTAATTGTATTCAGGAATATTTATGCATTACATTTTTTTGGCGCATTATTGCATTAGCTACTTGTAAAATCATCTGCCAATAAAAACACAAGATCTGAAAGGCGTACGTGCAGTAGGGGCTGACCTGCAGGTACACCTGGGAAGCTGTTTGGAATGCAAACTACTTTGAAAATAACTGTGGACCTGAGCTTAGTCATTCTCCTTCCTGCCCAAGTGTGGCTGCAGTGTAAGTAGAAGTTCTTTACCTTGCACGAACCTGGGAGCTCTGTAAACCCAGCTGTCCTTTTCCTCCTGGTCTCTCCTCTGTCCCTAACCCCAGTTTTTGTGTAATTGCTAACAGAATATTAGCCCATGTCCCCATTCTGTGCTCAGGTAAGGCTGAGACTAAAAACCTGCCCATGGTGGGTGGTGCAGCCCTGGCACATCCCGGGTGATTCGCTGGGGGTGAGGAGGTGAAGTTGCAGTTGTGCTGACCTGGTTTTGTCTCTAAAGCAAGGAGCACATTTGACCTTGCACAGATTTCAGGAGCTGTGCTGTTGGGCAGGAGGCTGTGTGCAGTTATTGAAGAATAAAACCGTGGTTCAAACTCTGTTCTTTCCTAAGAGATACTTTCTAACAGAGGTTGAGATGCCCTGGAGGAACTGGAGGAGCACACCCCACACCCCAGTCTTTCACTTGCAGCTGACAGGAGGCTGATACAGTGTGGGAGGCCTTGAGTCCTGTCTGGAGAAGGCTGAATTTCTCCCAGTCACCAGCAGCAGAAGTGCATTATGAATGTTCTTCAGACTTGTCCATCCAGGGTGCTGGGAGTTGGTTTTGGTCTGTATCTCAAGTCGCAGAGGGAGTTGGGCTTTGAGTTAAAGTTCAGTCTACCCTCGAATGATTTGGGGAAATCTACATCACAAAAAGTAAAACATTGGAGCATTGAAGTCATTATACTTCAGGTTTTATTGAAAAGTCACCAACTACAAAGTGCATTTGTTTTCCTTTGCTGACACCATGTTCTGCTCTGAGCTGCCAGAGCTCCAGGAGCGTTTGGGCAATGCTCTCAGGGACAGGGTGGATTGTTGGGATGTCGGGGCAGGGCCAGGAGTTGGACTCAGTGGTCCTTGTGGGTCCCTTCCAACTCAGGCTATTCTGTGATTGTGTGAAAATGGGGAATGCTTTCCATACTCCACGGCTGTGGAGCACTGCTAGCCCCTAGCTGGAGCTGTCCTACACCCCAGCTGGCTGGGCTGCCATTGTTTCCCCTGGCTTTCCAGAAGCACTGTTGTATTTTCTATGGATTATCACTTAGCAAGCTAAGCCTGGAAAAAAAAAGAAGGCTTGAGCAGTTGAATTCTCCTTGCCATAGGAACCAGCTCAGGTAATGAGGTAGCTGCTGATGTCATCCTGTTGAAGCTTAAAAAAATTGATTATAAGAGATTTCCTATCCTTGAATATTTCAGTCTTTGGCCTTTCTTTTCACCTTGTGTCTTTTGCAGCTGTGGTTTAGCAGGATCTCTGAGGAAACAAAAGCAGAGTATTTTAGGTTTAAATTTTTGGCAGTGCTTAGTCTGTTGAGGTTCTCTCAGCCCAACAGGACTCTACAAGTGTGGGGTTGAGCTTTGCAAGGAGTGCTTGTGCATGTGCCACTCTAAACCCGTGAGCTGCTGTCTGTGAGTTTGCTCAGGGGCTGCATTATGGCTACATTAGCCACAGATCTACAGTTTTGCAAGAGGAGAACAAAAATTTATAGCCCCTGTTTACTTAATGGTAGGTTAAGAGGCCAGTCCTGCAAATCACTTCTCATTGTAGTTGCTTCAATATGGAAAATTTTTCAGGGGAATGCATCCAGCTTTTTTGTCTTCATTTTTCTGTTTCCGTCTGCTGTTCTTTGAACTTGCAACACTGGAGGCCACAGAGACATTTTGTGGGGAATATAATCTCAGAAAGGAACACTTGGTGGAAGCGACTTGTACAAGTGAAATGCTCTCTGTAAAAGGAAATAATTCATGGCTTTTAGCTCTTTCAAACCCATCTAACACTCCTGCTGGGTTCCTTTCTCTGTGAAGTAATGCAGAGGATTAGTCAGCATCATCTAATTAGGCAGCAGCTAAGCAAAAATGGTGTTCAGCAGCCTCTGCCCTGGTTCTGTTTCCATTCATAGGACTTGCCCATGGAAGCCAAGGACATCTGAGTGATGGCATTGGGAATGTCGGAGTGGCTGTGAGGTGAGGCCTGCTCAAATGGGATTTCACCTCAGGAGGAAGCCCAAGGTCATCCTCTGCAGTTTCTATACCAGAACAGTCATCCTGTGTTCTGAGGAAGTCTGCAGGTAACTGCAGCACCTCCTGGTTCCTTAATAGCTCTGGTGATGTCAGAGCTTTAATTGCACTCCATCCTGCTGGAAAAGACAGGAGTGAGAGTTGCTGGACAGCATTTCCTTACTATTCCTATAGGTCTGGGCTGCTTTGTTGTCCATACTGGATTGTCTTGTGATGTATCTGTGGTTGAATTCCCTTAAAATGTGCTTAGCAACAGCACTTGGCAGGGCTGGAATGGGAGAGCTCACCTTGAATTCTTCTGGGGTGGGCTGACGGTGGAGTCTCAGCGTCCAAGAAAACTGTATTTTATATCATAGCACACAGGGAGCGGGAGAAATGGGTTGTTTAGGGGCAGTTGTCTTGGCCTTTCAGTTCACAGCAGCACTTCAGCACTTGGTTACCTGCACCAAAGGGCTCCCAGTGGCTCCCAGTGACCTCGGCCATCGCTGAGGAATGCTGACTCTTCAGCTCACTTGGAGCACAAGCTGCATTTCATTCTTTCTCAGTGGTTCACATAGGATTGCTTACAGCTGGGGAATTTGGGAAGAGCAACTCAGCCTCTTCCCAGTGAAGGTTATTATTATTAAGCTTTGCCCACTGGGGCATTACATCAGCATAAAGGAAGAAATTGATCTTTTTGTATTGGGCTTTTAAAATAAGCAAAACACTTTTCTTATTAGAGCATGGAAGCTTTACCAGCAACACAGTTGACATGAAATAATTTTAAGCAAAAGGCATTGTCCTAGATGAGGATCATCTGCAATTAACTGACAGAGCTGGGACATGAGAGAGGACAGGATGGGAAAGTTTCCCCCTTATTTCTGTCCAAATTGCTTTTTGGTGTGAAGTGAAGCTGTTGATCAAATCAGCCTTATTGCTGATAGTTGATATTGATAATGAACCTGTAAATTTTTCCATTGTGAGTTTTTGTGACTCCCAGTTTTAGTTAAGCTGAACCCCTGAGCTCAGCTCCCAGTCCTGTGTGGGAGGAAGGACGTGTATCCAAGAGCCCCGATTTCACTGGAATGTCCATTTTGGTGCCTGTGCGTCAGTCTGGCTCTTCTGACCATGCTACACAGATGAGAAAAGAGGCAAAATTCCCTCCTGGTATAGCTGCTGAGGAGCTCTTGGGAGGAAAGAGCTGTTGGAAAGTGGGGACTGTGAGACTTCAGTGACAAGGTGCTGCAGCCCTGGGATGGCATTGCCTTGATGAGGGGGATGAGGTGCAGTGGAGAGGGAGCACGTGGATGGATGGGAATCCAGGGAACTGGGAGAAGGAAGCAACCAGGGGTGAATAAAAACACCCCAAAACCGTATAATTTGAAGAAGTGAGAGAAATCTGATTCCTTTTACCTTTATGCATTTTAGGAAGGCTGAGTCTGGAGAAGTTATTTTTCCCTGCCTCCCACACCCCCTCAGGAACACCATCTGCAAGTGTTTCTCTTTTCCAGTCTAAGGAGTAGCAGAGGAGATTAGAGCTGTTTTTTCCCAGATTTTAGATGGGAGATCTCTAGGGACATGTCTACCCAACTTTCCAGCCAAGCTTCACTGCTATCTCCTTGTTTTTCTTATTTTAAAGGAATGTCCTCAATATAATAATAAAAGCAACATAACAATTCACTTCAGGGACTGCGGTAAAAAAATGACTGTGTGACACGTCTGCCCATTGAAGACACCTTTGGAATGATGTTCTGAATGCTGATGAGTTTTGGATCTTCCCATTCCTGCTGCTGCTGCGGGCTGGCATATGGCAGTGTCAGGTGGGATCAGGGTGACAGGTTCTGGTCCAGCAGTTCCCCTCTGTGCTCGCCCCAGATCCCCATGGCAGTTCTGAGCCTTCCAAACCTCATGTATCACCTTGTCTTTACAGCCCTGTCACCGACTGGGCACGAACTCTGAGAGGAGATCTAACTTGCACCGTGTTTTGCTGTTGTTGTTGTTGTTTTCCGAAGGGAAGGTGGAAGAGGTACCTTGTTTGAGGCAGTTTTAAGGTGAATCATGTCTGTATAAATAGAAGTGCTGAGCACATCAGATAAGCTGCAGCAGAAGTGCTTCAGAGGCAGGAGAGCTGCCTTGGTGAAACGATCACGGAATTGTAAAGCCTGTCCTTTCAGGCTGCTGCCAAGGGGATCTTGCACATCAGTTTTTCCTCCCCCTGAACCCCCTTCAGGGGGGTTTATTTGACATTGTAATTAATGCATTTTAGACCCCTGAAGTTTGAGCAGAGAGCACGAGGGGTGGGGATGGCTGCAGCAGAGCTGGGTGTGCTGCATAGGAGCTGTGCTGTGCCAGGAGGAAAAGGATGTCCTGGCACCTCGAAGTGATGCAGGGATTGTCACCTCATTTACCCCTGTGCCTTCACTCTGGATGGGTTTGGAACCCCGTGGTGTTATCTCTCCAGTTTCCAGCGTTTTGCAGAGTAGAGTAGGACAGTCCTTGACTTGGCAGCGCTGTCTGCAAAAGCAAAACCCGGCAGTGTTTGGGCCCCTTCACTTGGGGGTGTTTGAGCGTGCACAGTCTCTGGTCTCTTCTGCAGTTCAGGACGCTGGGAACAGCTCAGCAAATCCAGCTCTTCCAGAACACTGAAAGCTTCAAGTTGTCATTGAAATCGGATGAAATCAAGAAATTGGATGCAGACTGTTTTACATGCAGAGTGTCTGATCTCTGTACCTGATCCCACCGTGGTGTTGAGCAGGTGAAATCCCATGGTGATGGAATATATTCTTGATATAATTCCCAAGTTCTTGTGTTCTCATTTAATTTGTCACTTAGTCCTTATTTCAGACATCTTGGATGTACACTGGCATAAAGCAAGCTGGTGCTTATGGAAAAGGAAGGTTCAGGACAGTGCAAATCCAGGCAGAGTTGGATCTTCACTTGTTTTCATGGGGAGGACCTGGTGGTGCCTGTGCAGTTCCTTTTCTCCAAGACGAGCTGCCTCCATGTGACCTGCCAAGGTTTGTTATCAGCCATTCATCCTCCGTCACTGGGAAGGTTGATTGGGGTGTTGTGAGTAACTGAGGGCTCCGAAAATCCCTCTCCTGCATGGAACTGCAGTTCATAACTTTAAAAATAAACTGGGACAGTCTGACAGGTACCTGCTTGTTCGGGAAGTCACACACAGAGAATTTAACTGAATCCACCCAAAGTGAATTGGGCAGGAGTCCAGAATTGCAGTTACAGCCATGGTGTCCCAGCAGCACGTCCCAGGAATGCCATGGCCGGGTGTGAGCGTCGCTGCTGCATCCAATCCATTTCAGCTCTTTATTTCCCATCTCTGTTCCCTCCAGACTTCACACCAGGCTGGCTGCATTGCTAACAGCTCTTGAAGAGCCTGTTTGCCTCAATAATCTGATCAAGGAGGAACAGAGAGATTCTTTCCCTTTGCTCTTTCAACAAAAAAAGAGGAGCATGTCTCACTATTTATTGCTGGGTTCCCTTTGTTTTTTTAACTAGGCCAGCACTAAAAATGGAAGTGAAGATCCCAGAAATTTCTTTTGATTAGCTGCAAGTTTGAAGAACGATGTGCAAGGGAGAAGGTGGAGGAACACAGGCTACTGAGGATGCTAGAAAACACTGAAATAATCCATTTGGGTCCTCAGATGCCACATAAAGCACAAGCTCACGACTCCAAATATGAAAACAATATTAGTCTCTCAGTAATATGGGATTTTTTTATTACTTTATTGGATTTTTCTTTTTTTCTTACCTTATGTTAAAGTGGCATTTCAAGCCTCTGTTTGGAATGCATGGGCTGTATATATTGTTTAATTGCATCAGCCTTTCCGTAAAGAAGCACTGTAAAGGAAGAGCAATGTTTACTCCTTTTTGCAAGCTCTAGTTGTTTTTTTTTTCCTCTCCCTCTTCCTTCTTCCTCTGTTTTCTTTTTCCTGTAGGAGTGTTATGATATTCAACAATGATAAAAACATATGGAATCTTACAGAGAATTTATTTGAAAATTTGGATCATTTTTATAAAGATTCTTAATTACATGCACTCTGAGACACCCAGGAGAAATTCTAAAGGAGGTGGTTGCTGGCTTAAATATTCAGTAGGATTATTTATTTCATTATTATTAATAATTTTTATTTTTTATGTAGTTGTTATTATTACTATTATTTCCAAATCACTTGTGTCTTTTATATTTAGTCTAGATCGACTCACAAGAAAGAGCAGAACCTGTCCAGCACTAAATTTGGGTTTTTGCTTTCATTGTTGGCATGAGTGAGTTTGGCATGAAAATAGAGAGGCTGAGTTTATATGGTAGCAATAATTCTGGAGGAGCAGAGCAGGAATTCCATCTAGTTGATTGTGACCAGGAATGTGATTGAAAATAATTTTCCAGAATGTGATTACTGGTAGTACTCTCACATACAGCCCACCTTAAAGGGCAAAATTGAGTACTGCATCACTTGACAGGAAATCTGTAAAGGTTTTCATTTGAGAATAGATCTGTGGCTAAATCAGTGCTTATTGTGACCCATGCCCAGGAATCCAGTCACAGCAAGGATAACATTTGCATTAGTCTGCTTTAAAAGCTCTAGTTTAGATAAAAGGAAATCCTGTGCCAGGAGAGGGGCTGTGTGACAGGGCTGGAGGCAGACACGGCTGATGCACCACGTTGGCTCAGGTACACAGCACTTTGTGCACTTCTTTGTGCATCTTCCTGAGGGAAAGCGCTGCCTGGCACAGCTCGGGTGATGCAGGACTCCGTGCCAGCCCCGAGGCTGCAGCTCCTGCCCTGGAGCTGGGCTGGGCTCCTGTGCTGCTCCAGAGCCTCAGCTCAGCCCCACTGCTGCCTCCATCTGAGAGAACCTCCTTTCAGTCTCCAAAGGGACCAAAACAATACTTTTGCTGCCCCAGGACTGTTCTTGGAGTAGATTTTGCTAGAGACAGGTCATATGGCTGAAAGCATCAAATCCATCTGTTTGTCTGCTGTGTAGGAACTTAAATCAGGAATATTTGTAGCCATTTTCCTTCTTCACTTGCCTTTCTCCTGGCTGTGATACTACAATTACGCCAAGTGATTTTTATTTTATCTTCTTTGTAATAAATATTTCTACGCTTTTTCTGCTTTGGAAGCAGTGCTGGGAAATCATTTGGGAATCAGGCACTGACATTGAGAGTGCTGAGGAACATGACTTGCTGATTTCAAACTTCTGCCCAAAGATGCATTTGGAAACATTTTAGTTAGCGGTTTGCCCAATGGGTCACTTTTAATGCATCTGACCCTTTCAAAATCCTATTCTAGGCATGAAATGTAGGTTTTGGTCCTGTGTGGAACTTCAGATGGTGGCACATTGTTTGTTTAGAAGTAACATGGTAACCCTTAAAGCTCATCCCATTCCATCCTCTGCCATGGGCAGGGACACTTTCCACTGTCCCAGGCTGCTCCAAGCCCTGTCCAGCCTGGCCTTGGACACTGCCAGGGATCCAGGGGCAGCCACAGCTGCTCTGGGTGGAACAGAAACATAAAAGACAGCAATTGTGAAGCTGTAACCCAAGGTAGATGTGTTGGTCACTGTGTGCTCTGGGAGAGGGAACTTGCCCCAGCAGTGACAAGGAAGGAGAAGGCATCTGGATGTGCTGGTTTGCAAGGGTGTGGGATCGCACTCAGGGAACCTGCCCAGTTGCATTTTTCCATAAATTACCGTGTTTCAACATGCCCAAACTTTTCTTTCTGCACTGTCTGCTCCCCATTTAGAGGCAAGTTTTTCTATTGCTTTAACTTTCACTAATGTTTTGGTTGCGTGTTTCCTTTTATCTCTTTTTTTCCCCCCTCTTTTTTTCTTTTCTCCTCTTTAATATATCTTCCCCCCCCCTTCTCATTCAAGCACAAAGCCACTCTTACTGAAAATCTTTGTTTCTCAGCATTTTTTGTATCTTTTTTGTAGGTTACTTTGTCATGGGGTGAGAGTGAGGGACAGCAAGAAAAAAAGCATGGCACTCTTTAGATCTTTATTAAAACCACACTTAGTAAGACTTAGCATTTTTAGAAATGCTTTCCCTGAGAAACTATCACTTTCAGTGCTCACTGCTCTAGTCAGAAAGGCATTTTTGAGTCTGTTTCATTTTCATAATCTTTATTTAAATGCAGTCCCTTGAACTCTATGAGTGATAAGTGGACACACAATTTACTAGTTCTGGAATGCAGGGTGTTTGGCACTAACAGAATTGGAACTAAATCAGCTGTGAGTCTTCCTGTTTGATCTGGAAAAGATGTGTCTGTGCACTTTTCTGTAGTGATTTAAAATTATGGGGACGGTGCTATTTTAAATTTGCAAATATTGGGAATTCTTGCAGGTAAGCCCTGTATATAACCTGTGTATAAGGTTATATATTTAAAGCAAATCCATAAGCAAAAGCTGATCATTTGGAGAGCCTGCAGTGAGTATTAGAAGCCTGAGAAATAAATGTGTTCTATGCGTAACTGTGGTGCAATGAGTAGAGTTTCATTTTCTTTCTTTTACAAGATCTTGATTTTCTTAAGTTTATTGTGTGGTTTGTTTCTCTTTTTTAGTTTCATTTGTAAAATTATTCTGTGTTTCCCAGATAGCAGGACACAGAAAAAAGACTATTACTGCCACTGCAGATCTGAGGCCCTTAGCAGAGGCACCAGCTCTGGCACCGGTTCTGCTTCACAGTCGCAGCCCTTAGGCAAGAAGTTGTCAGAAACATCCAAGTAATCACCTCGTGTGCTTGAAATCTATCTGGTGCTTCCCAAGACTCACCCCTGAGGAGTTGTTGGCAGTGTTTGTTTTCACGCTGGAAATATGAACATATTTAACAGTTGCATAATATCACTGATCCTTATAAACAAGTTTCATAATTCCCCATGGAGTGGTCACAGAATCCCAGGATCATCAAGGTTGGAAAAGCCCTCCTGGGCCATCGAATCCAACCTGTGTCCGATCCCCACCTTGTCCTCAGCCCAGAGCACTGAGTGCCATGTCCAGGCCTTCCTTGGACACCTGCAGGGATGGGCACTCCACCCCTCCCTGGGCAGTACGTGCCAATGTCTAATCACTGCTTCCATGAAGAAATTCTCCCACCCTGTGCTTTTGGGTGTTGTTGCCAGCGGGGATGTTCTGGTGATGCTGTTGGCCCAGGGTAAATGCCCATCTGCATGGGCAGCTTTGAAGAGGTATTTATGTTTAAAGACACATTTCTTTGGGGGGGGATGGATGCAGAATTTTTCATCTGATGCTTTTATTTATATTCAAAGAGCAATCTCTAAATCTATTGTGGCAAATGCACACTCCTTTTATAAAAATACCCACCTGGAAATATTGATTGTGATGACTTCTTTGCACCAAATTACAGCCTGCCTGTGCCAGGGCATGAGTCACCTGCCACCCCACAGTTGTCACCCAGGAGTCTGGCACTCATGGTTCTTTTTATAGCTTTGACTTAGACATAGTGACTTATTCATTTCCCTCCATTCTTCTTACAGAAATTGAGTCCCAAGGCATCTTAAAAGCCACGTGTGGATTGCTGAGACTTGAAAAAGGGACAGTCTGTTCCTCCTGGAGAGAAATCGGAGGTGTTGGGTCTGAGGGTTCTCTGGTGTCTCCGGACAAACAGGCACAAGTGGTTCCACACAATCCCTGTGTCTTCCCCTGGGAACAACGGCCTTACCTTGCCATGTCCTCCTGTGCAGGTGCTGTGCATGGGGACTTGTCTTGCTCACAGCAGTGAGTGCTGCTGGTTGGTGTAGGAGCTCTGCCCTGGTGGGGGTCTCATCTTCAGCTGCTGATGCAGAATGTGCTGCTCTGCTCCACTATTTACAGTGATCTTATATTGGGTTGAATGAAACACTCATTTCCTTTCATGGTCTATGAAGATATTTGGTTTTTACGTGTTTGGTTTCTATGAGTGCTCAGGAATGAGCTCAAAGGGCTTATTTTGGCTCAACAAAATGTGTAGAAGATTGTCTGCCTTCCTTGCTGGCCTCACTTGATGATTTTTCTTCCTCCTCCTTTAGTGAGGAAGAGGAATCTGTATTGGTGAGCTAGCATGGCCTGTGAGGGATGGGGAGACGGAGCTGGGACTTTGGAGACCTGACTGATAGGGCACAGTAATTCACTGTGTGCTCAGACAAGTCATTTAATGCCCCATTCCTTTGCTCTCCTCTGGCTTTTCTGTGCAGACTGCTCCGTTTCGTGAATGTTGCTGCTGGAACTGCAGAGTTCAGTCAGTGCTGGGACTCCCACACATGACTGCCACTAACTTTCATTGAATGGAAAAGTGGGTTTATTTGTTTTCTTTAATGATAGTAAGAACTCAGGTGCTGGACTCTTACCCTGTATTCTTTCCTGATTTACTGACATCTTGTCCTGAAGTTTTGATGCTGTTGAGCCCTCACGTCCATGGAATAGATGCTGGACATCTGTTTCAAATAACTGGCAGTGGATGTCTAAGAAATCCTGTCCCTGTCCTCCCCGAAAGACTGGGGGTAAGCCTCGAGCTGAGGTGCAGGTAGTGCTTTTCAGGAAAAGCTTGTATTTAGCAGCTCATGTTGGGTTCCTTCTCTTTAATCTGTGAAGAATTTGATTTATGCCAGCAGCAGTTCTTTGTGAAATAATGAAAGTGAGTTTGGGAACCAAAAGAGAGGGCGGCCCGACCAGTGAGGTGGCTTTAGGGGAATGTTGCTTTCCCATATTTAGGATGCTACAAAGGCTACAAACAAGTGTTGTCCTCTTTGGCTCCTCAGGCTGGGTTTGTCTGTAGTCTCTCTTTTCCCCCAAGAGCAGCATCCTCTCAAGCACTGTTCACAGCCTGTAACTACAAGCAGTCGCTGAGAAAATGCTGTGCAAGACCAACTGCAGCAAGGCAGGCGACGGTGGAGCATCTTTATGGATTCTTCATGTTATGCCTCTGGGGGGGTCTCGAATCATCACTTGGGAGCTTCATGTTGTTGAGCTGAGCTCCGGTGATTTAAGCTGTTACCATTAAATCTGTGATAACCCCTGGGGGGGGAAAGGAGTGGTAATTATTGTGAACATACCACCTTTTTGCTGAGTGAAATACATCCAGTATATGTTAAAAAGTGCATTGCATGTGTGTAAAATACTGGGTTTTACCCATAACTAAATGATCAACTGCTACATTGTGTGAATATGGAGTGCAAAGGGCTGTGCTTAAAACAAAACCCAGCCCTGCTGCAGAACTGTGAGCATGAAGGCAAAAAGCACCTGGAATCTTCAGTTCATTCCAGTTACTGAGAAACTGCTTTAAATCTATTTTCCAGTTTGCGTTTAATTTTAGTTACCTGTGGGTTTGGGGATGTCTAGAAGTGTTACCTCATGGAGACAGGAGAGACTGGGTTTTAAACTGCTGTTTTTACACCTCGTGTGCTCCTTCCATTCTGGGAACTTAATGAGGAAGCAGCTTTTTAGTCTGGTGGGGCAATTCCCAGCTTTCCTGCTGGGTGTTCCGCAGGGCTGCTTTGGAGGGCAGCTGTGCCCCAGCCTGGCAGTGCAAACCAGCCTGGCTGAGCTCTCCTGCCTCTGGGCTACATGGCACTGGACACACCTTGGTTTTTATTTCCCAGAGAAATTTTTGCTACATCTTACAGCTCGTTTTTCTTCTACATGTGTTTAACAGCTTCTGTTAATCCCTTTCCCACCAAACCAATCATAAAATCCCAGAATGGTTTGAGTTGGAAAGGACCTTAAAACTCATCCAGTCCCACTGCCTGCTGTGGGCAGGGACACCTTCCATTAGCCCAGGTTCCTCCAAGTGCCATCCAGCCTGGCCTTGGGCACTTCCAGGAGTGGGAGTATTAGCAATTCTGGATGTTGGGCCTGGAGAGCAGGGCTGGAATATACTTTTCTGTGTGTGCTTTTTCCCTGGCCGTAACACTTTGATATTTTCTGCCTATAACACATACCCAGGCTTCTCATATGGTGTTCTCCATGTAAAACAAATGAAAAATTCACTAAAAGATTCCTCAAGTTCTTTCTCTGCTATTTTCCTGTGGTGCGTCATAGGTTTATTATAGCTTAAAATGTTTATATTATACTCATAAGGAAAGCAATTAACAAAAATCTGTGCATCAATGGATTATAATGAGAGAAAATTAGATTTGTCTTTCATCTTCTTTTCTTTCTGTTTCAGAAAAAGTGTAATCTCCTTCATGTTCAAAACAGCCATTTTATTGTCATTTAACTGTGTGCTGTGTTAAAAAGCTTTCAGTGGTGTTGAAAAAAAATCCTAGAAGCTGTACTTTGAGAAAATACAGAACTTATCTTTTAACAAAAAGCATTTATGTCCAGTTTTTAACAAAATAATTTTAAATGAAAATATTTGGATAAAAATACATTCTGTGCTTTATTTGTGTATTTTTCTGATAGGATAGATCCTTACCGTAGAACATCAGAGAATGAGCTAAAGCTTGGAGGTGCAGCGGTTTTCCTTGGGGGTAGGAGCAGGAGCAGCATTTCTTGCTTTGCAACATGTGTGTTACGTAACATAAGATCTACATTTCCATGCTTTGTACCCTTCTGCAATGTTCAAACTCAAAAATAAACCCCCCAGTAACAGCAGAACATTTCTGTCCCGGGGATCTCAGTGATCTCGTCCTTCTCGATGCAGTGAATGTCATGATGAGAGACACAGAGTGACAGTTTCCATGAATGTTACTTCAAGCCTCACAAAACAATATTCATGTGTGTATAGTGCTGGAATGGAGAAGAAGTTGCAGATACAGAGCTGGGACTGACCAAATAAATGCCCTGCAGGCGGAGATAAGACTATCACTGAACAATGAGAACTTTCAGCTGTATTTTGGCACTTTGTGCATGTTGGCTTTCTGTCCTGTTGGCTGTTTCTGTGTTGAGGCAGCACCTCGTGTGCAGGACAAACGCCACACCTCATTTATTCTGCACGTTCTAGCTTCCTGTATTGGCAAGTCCAGAGCCCTCTGAACGCTGCTGTACATACTGCTGGCTTTTCCCTGGCCTTTTCTGAACTCCTGACTTTCTGTGCAGCTCCAGCCCTTCCCAAGGCTGTGACAGTCACATCCAGGTATCAGCAGACTGTTCTGAGTCACTCCTGAGCTTCCAGCACAGCTCCCTCACACCTTTCATTTATTTACCTCCCAAAGCCCTGTTATCTTCCCACAGTTGGAAGAAGCCTTTTATAAAGGTGAGCTCCCAGTTTGAGGTGACCTGTGCCATGCTGCTTAGCCCACAGGCTTTAAATCCAGGTTTATGGCAACAATACTCCAGAATTTCATAATTTCCTCTCCCAGTCCTACCCTGCCGTGCAGAACTGTCTGGACTTTGAATGAGACACTGAGCTGATCCTTCCTACTGCTTCTCCTGTGTCTCCCACTGTGCCAGCACCATGTGTTGTCTCCCTCAGCAGTCCCAGCTGATTTCACTGGATTTCTTTCCCTCCTTCAGCTTCCAGACTTGCTGCAGAGCAGGGGAGAGACTGTCACCTGTGTTGTGCTTGGAGAGGGAATGCTTTGCATAGCCATTTTTCCAGAGACAAGAAAATAAATCTGTCAGCATAACAATGTGTCCTGTGTCTGGAAAAATGACCTGGGAAAGCAAATCCTGTACTTTGTCAAGTGTTCTTGGTGTCAAGGTGTCAATGCTTGTGTCAAGACCTCCAGATAATTGTTTTAACTTTGGCTGGGTTTTGTTACCATTTCATTTGCCCATCAAAGCTGTGGGCATAAAATGTTGATTTAGGGGCAGCAGAAGGACAATGTTAAAAACTAAAACCAAGCAGAGTTCCTCATCTTTTTCCAGCCTCTCTCCATAGGTTTAACAATTGCAAGACTTGCTTGAAAAGAAAAGACTTAATTTTTTTCTTGTAGCAGGGTAAATTAGTTTCTTAGAAAGCAGTGCTTGGGAAAGGGGGTATAGGACATTTTGTGATAATGAAGGTGTGAAAGAATGGAAAGAAGAATATGGATAAGGGGTTGTGGAAGGGCTGAAATAACAGCAGGACAATGAAGGATGTGAGTGGGAAGGCAGGGGGTGATAAGGGGGAGAGCAGAAAACAAAGGATGAGAACTTGAAAAAGGAAGCAGTTGTGTAGGAATCTGGTGAAGTAAAGCCATGAAGAGATGTGACGAGCAGGGGAAAGTGAAAGTTGGGTGTCAGGGTTTGGGGCATTTGATATGGCTTAAAACGCACTGAAGCAGAGGAGGAATGATTCTGAAAATATGAGAGCAAGGCAGAGGTCATGAGGGGCCATTTAAAGATACTTTCCTGCTGCAGTAGTGTCTGTGTAGAATCCAGCTTCAGTCAGGGAAGCTTCCTGCAGGATTCACAGGCTCACCTCCTGGGATGCTTGTCCTGACTTCCTCATCAGTCCCAAATTGCTGATCTCTGAGGAAATAGTGCACATTCTTTTATGGGTTAATATGTGCAAGCTCTGAGAGGTTACTCAGGCAGCTTTGGGAATGTTTGAGTAATCATTCATCTTCTGACTTTCAATTCCCTGCATTTCACAGGGAGGACATCAGCAATATCCTTCACTAGATGAAGTACTTGGATGTTGAGTGTGGAAAAAGAAGGTTTAACTGCCTTCACACGATTAGAAAGAGTAGAACTGAGAGATTGTACAGATGGAGGTACTTAAGCCAAAATATCTGCAAACTTTAATGTCTGAACAGGCAAAACTATAGCCCTGTTTCAGAGAGGGTCAGTCAGAGTGAAAGGAGAATGATAACTGTGATAAGAGCAGGCAGTGACACAGAAGACAGAGATTTTCCTCTCTTTCTCTCCTTGCAACTGTCTTGGGGAATATTTTAAATAAAAGCTTTGATCCAGGAGGAAACTGAGGTGAGATAGAGGCAGAATTATTGCCAGAGCTATTACAGTATATTCCTGTAAGTCAAATCATGGTTGCCTAATATAAAACCAGAGCAGCTCATTGCCAGCTTTACACCCGGGGAAAAAGCCAGTTTGGGGAGTCCTTTGTAGGACTGTGTATTTAGACACCGAGTGCCTGACAGCGACAGCAGAGATGCTCAGTGCAATTCCCACCTCTCCCAGATGGGAAGCTCCTGCTGTGCAGCTGTGGAGTCAGACCACTCCTGCTGGAGAATGGACTGTGCAGTCCCGTGGGATACCTTCCTGCGACCTAAAGGTGCACTGCGCTGGTGGTCTGCACTGCCCACAGCGCTCACAATTGACACACATTTTTCAGTTCATATGACAAAAGAGAGGATCAGCTTGTACTTAAAGAGCAGCTGGGCTGAAAAGGGACTTGGGGAAATGTGGAACAATGTTCAGAAAGGAGAGGGATGGACAGATGGGGGAAGAATTTGAAATTTTTCAGCTCCTGTGCAGTCTCCTCTGGTTAAAGATACATGGATGCTCAAATCATTTGCAAGATATTCTTTCTGTGTCCTTGCTGGTGCAAAGCTCTTGCTCTGCAGAAGCTGCTCCATGAGTTGCTGTCTTTTGGGGGCCAGATGCTGTTACCTGGGGGAGCTGTGACCTGGGGGCAGTGAAATGTGTCTGTGCTGGTGCCATTGGATCTGTTCCTCCATTGCTCAGACTTGGCTGCTTTCCACCACATTCAGTCTCAAACTGTGGCTCTCCCTCATGGGCCCTTCCATCATCCACTTTTAATGAACAGTTTCTCTCTTGGCCACGCGTTTAAGGGTGGCAGAGCTCTTCACAGCAGTGTCAGGAGCTCAAACACCTCTTTCCCCTCAGCTGCCTCTGCTTCTCCCTGCTGTGGAGCCTGCTCCTGTTTTCTCCAAAGCTGGAGAAACACAGACCGTGTGTGTGGTAGTTACTGTGCTTGCTTCCCTCTCTCGTGTCTCTGCTCTCCATCCTTCAGGGGTTTTTCTTGTCCTTGTAGCTAATCTTGCTCTTTCTCTAGGCTCAGTGAGACAGCTTTTCAAGTCTTGAGCCAGGTGGAAAGAAGTCCAAGGAATGAGCTACTCCTGAGGAGCTGTGACACTGATGATCTATTTCTCCATAGTGAACTTGTGAAAATGCACATTTTAACAAAGGTTGCTGTTTCCTTTGCACTGCAGAGTCCTCTTTTGCCGTGTGTAAGACACTTTAGAGGGAAATACCTCTGGGTGCCTGCTCGTTCTGTGAGGGCAGGTGCTGAGGGATTCTGGGCAGTGCTGAACAGAGCAGGTGGCTCACACACACAGACGTGCATTGGGCACAGCACTGCGGACAAGCAACAGCTTGCTCAGACATTTGGGGGAGGAAGAAAGGTGCTTGTGGGAACGCTGGAATGACTCGTCTGGCTGAGTGTCTGCTCCACGAGGCTGCTTCCCCTTTACCCTGCAATAAGGTTTCGCAAACAGTGAGTTGCAGGGAGTACCTGTTTCTTCTGGCAGGGATTCCACCAGTAAAGACTGGTTCATGACTTAAAAACACTGTGTGTCCCATACACGATTTGGAGCCAGGTAGGGGCTCCTTATCTTCCTCTCTGTGTGCTGTGTCTGACGTCTGAGTGTCCATTTGGCGCTTGACACTTGTGCATTTTATAATACAAACTCGTAGGAAGGATCTGAGTTATCAGTGTGTGTTGGACTGTGGAGTGTCAGGTTTGCAGCATTAGTGTTGTGCAGAAGTGCCACAGAATGTGCCAATGTCTTTGCCCAGGTACAGCACCTGATAGCTCAGCCTGGCTCGGGTTTAGGAGGGGGAGGTGGAACACTCAGTTCCGTGTGCCTGGTTGGCATCTCCAGCAATGACTGTGCTGCTGAGTGTTCCTTTTACAGCCTGTGTTGTAGTAAAAAGTGTATTGGACATCTTTAAACCCGAGGCTTGGTTGGGAACTGGAGATGTCCCACATGATGTAGCCAGTGTGAGTGGACCTTGGTCTCCACATCCCAATCACCCTCTTGCTGGGAGGTGTTTGCTGGGCTGGGTTTGCACAGAGATCCTAAATTGTTTCTCCTCTTCTTCCCTTGATAAACACACACAGTCTGCAGTGTATGAAATCAGTCACACACCAGCAGCAGATTGGGTGGGTGTCACAAAGCCGAGGTCTGTTGGGATAACCCAGGAACTGAGCAGGGCAGAGGTCTGGGGATGCAGGAGCTGGCCCGGGGCTGCAGGAACACACAGCTGGGCAAATGGCCCTGCAGAGGGTGAACGGGAGCTGTGCAGCACTGGCACTACACTTGTGTTTCACCTGGGGCCTTGGCGTAGCTCTTGCACGGGAGAACATGCAGGAATGTCCCTCTGGACAGGGACTGGGAGGCACCTGCTCAGCACTTTGCCTCCTGTGGGACCACTGCTGCAATGAGCCCTTCAGAGCCTCCTCCAGCCCTAACCGTGCCTGAGGAGCCTCTGATGTGGGCACGGCTTGAAAGCCTTTTACATATGTTTTGTCAGTCCCAAAGTGCAGCCTGGTTTTCTCTTTCTTGTGCTGTAATTCACCGAGTCCTTCCGGTATGAAAACACCATTTTTCATATAAAATGACATTAAAAAGGCCCTGAACAACTGCGCTCTGTGGCTGGGGGAGGCAAATGTCCTGTCATATCCCTCAGGAGAGAGCAGTTTGTGACCTGTGTCATTAATTAACAATGAAATAGTTCTCCTCTTGGGCTAGCAGCAAGATTTTCTTTTAAATATTTTAGTTTCTTGGTTCCAGCTGTCCAGTTGGTCTTTGTTTCCTGAACTTGCTTCAGTGCATTTTGAGCAGCACCTCAGATAAAACTGTGGTTGTAAAATATGCTACAAGAATGGTGTTGCTTCAAATAATTTACTCAAAAATTTATATATTCTAACATTGAACTGTTTTCCCATTAAATTAATTTACTTTTGGAAACAAAAGCAATCCTACATTGTTTTACCATGCATGCATTATTAATGGCAATCCATTTTTAATTTAATGAAAAATTACGCAAAGAGCAAGGGAGGAAGGCTTGCAGCATCCTTGGTCTTTCTCTGCCTAGATAACCTCAAGCAATCGAGGAGGTTATATTTAAAAACCTCTCTTGCCTGGCACTTTTATCTTCTTAAATGGAATGGTGTTTAAACTCAGAGAAACTATCAAAGGCGGAAGAAAAGTACTGGCAGAGGTGAGAAGCGGTACAGAATTGCATAATCCTGTTCTTTAAGTGGTTGACAGAAGTTTCTGTGAGGAGAGAATTGTCTGAAACAGGAGCTGCTGTTGCAGCTTCCCAAAGTTTATTTAGGTGGTAGAAAGCTGAATCATTACGTAAATCAAATTATCCTTGTGAGCGTTATCAACCTGAAGTTAAATGAATTGGTCATGGGTGCAACTGTGTCACAGAGCAGTTTTCCAGGTTGGAGATTTGTTTTTATTTCGATTCTGAGCCCACGCCCTGTCACCCCAAGGATTAAGAGAGAAAATGTTTGCAAGCCAATGCTAATTTAACAGCAAATTAGAATTTGCAGTGATACCTCTCTGCTCTGTTCTCCCAATTGAAAAAACAGCAACAAACCCCCCATTTGAGTCCCACTTTTAGTTTCGTTTTGTTATTGTGACAATTCAAGCCCTGAATAAGGGTAAAGCATAGCTGACTGGAGAGAGATCTTGTCTGCATTAGAAAAATGATCCATTGCTGTCAAAACTTACCTCCAGCATAAAGAACCCAGCTCATGTGCAGGAAACCTGTGAGGTTACATCAAACCATAGCAGTTTTGAGCCTGGTTGTCTAAGAGATGTCTTAAAGACCTTTTTAAATGTGACACTTGGACATGCACAGTGGTGTTCCTAATAACTGGTGATTTCTATTTAGCTGTATAACAAAATCCTTATTTTTATTTAGCTGTACAATCCCGAGCTCTGACCTTGGAAAACAGCTGTGCTGCACTGAAAAATGTACAGGTACAGCACAAGAGAAGCTCTGGCCTTGGTGGGTTTGCAGCCAAAGTGCAGAACGGGTAGCCCTGGGTGAGGAGAGAGGAGCTGGCAGGAGGAGCAGGAGGGGGGAATCTCAGTGCGGAAACATGGGAAGTGTGGAAACACGGGAAGCACAATCCTCTGCCATGCCCCCAACCCCTGCCTGCCTGGGGAGTGGATGTGCTCATCCTCTGTGCACTGAAATGCACCTTCTTTGTGCTTGGCATAGGCTCCAGGTCGTTGGAAGAGTCTCCGGGAGCTGTAGTGGTTACATTTCTCGAATTTTCCCCCACAGCTATTTCTACTCCTCTGAGCAGGGTAGTAGACCTTGAGCTGTAGCAGATGCTGTGTGGACAGTGTCTGTTGAGTTTTCATGCTTTATCACTCTCTGAAGTGAAAGCTTTGGTTTTGCTTTGTTTGGTTCTGTTTCATTCAGCTTGGATTGAACACTGTTCACCAGGAACTATAGAACTGGGTTTTAGCTTCACTCCTTTAAGCAGACGTTTGTCTTCTATCTGTGAAGGGTGCAGTATTTTATTGTAGTACAGCTGGGTGGAGAATTTCCACAGGGAAATTCAGGAATTCACCTTGTGTTCTCATTCTGTTGTTGTTTTGGGGTCCTGGACGACTGGGGAGCTCTGCCCTGGCTCTGTACCCATCACCTCATGTAAACCCTTCATTTCTCAGTGTTCTTCTGTTTTCTCCTGTCTTGGAGTTTGAATTGAGTTCCCCACTCAAGTCAGAGAGGTCAAACCCACCAGTTGGGGTCATAATCCCTGGGATGAATCCACTCAGTATCCCTCGGTCTCTGTCACTGAGAGCTGCAGGTCCAGGGGCAGGAGGGTGTTTAAACAGCTCCTGCAGCCTAGCAGCCACTGATGCAAATGAGAACAGCTTTTATTCCTAAATGCACATGTTGTTTCCTATTAAGTTCTTCTATCTTTAGCTTGTCCCATTCCTGCATGCCTGTTTTGGTGAAACAAAGAAAAATTAGCATTGGGAGAGAGGGATTTGGAGAGGATCATTAGGCTTTCTAGGCACAGAACTCGTATAACCTGTTTGACTTTGCTCAGCTTTGCCAAGCTTGAATCTTCCCTGTCTCCTGTAAGTGCTGAGCTCATGCTTGGCCTCGCTGTGTCCTTAAGCATCAGGGCTGATGAACAGGATTATTGTCACTTGGTTATACAGCATTTAGCAGGCAGCACTGATCCAGCCATTACAGACAAAATAACAGATATACTGACTGTTCTGTATAATTTGGGGTTGTGCAGCCTCTTCTGTTGAACTTTAAACAAAAAGGTGTTGTTTTGGAAACCTTTTTGTCTTTCTGAACTTGGTGTCTCGTTGAGTCCAGAGCATACAGAATTTCACCCTCCCCCCCAAATCTTCACTTACACTGATAACCCTCAGCATCCTACTGAGTTGAAAGGAACTATGTGCAAAACTTCTAGATTGCACGTGGAGTTTCCGTGGGCTGCGGCTGGACAATATCCAGTATTGCTGCAAATTCCAGCTTGTACATCTGAGCTTCAGCCAGGAGGAGTGATGATAACAATACAGAAAATCTCAGGGTGTTTCACGGAAGTGAGAACAGCTCTGCATTCTGTACTGATACAGAAAGATTAAAATGACTTGATGAAGGTCACACAACAAGCTGATGGCCAAGCCGGGACTGAGAGTCATCCATCATCAGGCATTCCTCTTATTCGCTAGACCTCAGTGCCTCGGATGGAGAGCTCATCATCCACACTACTGCACTCGTGGTCTGGTGAAGGATTTCAGTCTTTGAATGGGATCTGAAAATTGGGTTGTATTAATTATTTCGCATTTCTGGTTTGGCGTATGAACTGGAAATTGTAATAGCAGTTTTTACTCAGCCCCTTTTCAAACTGGCTGCATAAACAGAAATAAGTCAAGGCTCGCAGGTCTCCTCTGGGAACGCAGTAAATATTACGCTGTTTTCCAAAAGGAGGAAGCAGAACAGCAAACACATTAATGTGATATATCCAAGGTTATCCAGTTGGCAGAACTGGGAATAAACTCCTGCTCGTATGGTCCTTACTGGTCACTTGTTTAAGTGTTATTTAGGGGTCAGACCATTTAGAGCAGGTGAAAATATCCCGGCGTGGATCCGAGGGACGGGGATGGAGGTGCTCAGGACAAAGAGATGCCTTTTCCTCCTGCAGCCGGGAAACGCTTACAGCTGAAATGCCCGCCGCAGTCTCAGGAAAACATGAATCGGTGCTGCTGAGGGAGGGAGGGCAGGACGGAGCCCAGACCCGCGAGCCGCCGTGTGCTTTTCCTTTAGAAACACACCGTCGGGGGGTTAAACCCGGGGCTCCGGAGCGGCCCCTGCCCAGCCGCTGCCCTTTCCTCCCCAGGCAGCTCCATCCGCTGCTGCCGCGGCTCTGCGCCTTCCCCGCGTGTGCCGTGAGCTCTGTCGGTGTGCGCTCGCCCTGCGCTCGCTGTGTGCCGCACACGCAACATGGAGGGAGGGACCGGCGCCGCCTTCCCCCGCAGCCGCTCGGCCGCGCTCGCCGCGGGCAGCGCCGGAGCCAGAGCCGGAGCCGGGACCGCGACCGGGACCGGCCTCGATGGATCGCACAGGTCAGTGCCAGCCACAGCTCTCAGGACACTCCTCCGGGACGAGCCGCCCTTCCCCTCCTTCGTTTTAGCCCTCATCAATGGAGTGCTGAGAGCGTATCTCCGAGGGATGCAATTGTTTCACACTTGGTCAGAGCCCGCGGTGCCTAGTAAGAATGTAGACCGGGATTAAGGAAGGCAAGCGCGGCGTTTCCACCCAGCAAATGCAAGTTCATTTTAATACTTGCTGTATTTTAAGCCCATGTAAATGACTGTGTGTCTTTTAAGTGGTTGAGGTTTGAATGGAGAAAGGTTAATTGCGTGCTTCAGCCACATTATGCTGTGTGGCTCCCACCGGCATGGGGAAAGCAGACAAAGTCTGATTTTGCATCCCATCCTTTTTGTGACAGCAATCCTTGAGGCATTTTCGGGTAAAGTGTGTAGAATGCAGTTACCAGCATGATGTAAAATACATTTTTGTCTAATAAAAATGTACTATATCCTGTGTAGCAGAGAGGAGCACACAGTGTGTGCTTCGACTGTGTGAAAGCAGCAATAGTTACAGGGGCTCTCTGCTGAGCATTTTTTTTTTCCTTTCTAATGGATAACTAAAAGCTGTTGATAGGATATGGGTTTAGGAGCGATAGGGCCGGGTTATCATGTGTGTGTCGTTACAATTCTTGTGGAATGAGGCAGTGCTGATTATCTTCATGGCAAATCGTCTCCTTCACCTTGGGCTCGGGATTGTGCTGTGGCTGATAGGAAGTATTCCTGGTGCTGTTGCAGTTCAATTGGGATTTTCTACTTCAGGGCTGAGAGTGAATAAGTATTTACTGGTGAGGGAAAAAGGAGGGATCTGGGGACTCAGTACAATTTAAAACTTGCTGTTACCACCTACCCGGGTTACAGATCAAGGCAGTTTTACCATGCCAGAAGTTATTTATGAACCAGGGTGTCGGAAGCTGGAGAAACAGATTCTCATTTCACTGTTTAACACATTATCAACAAAGTCTCGGTAATTTATGCTGACTCCTCCTCCTTCACTTACACTGCCAGAAACCAAAGGAGAGTGGCTCCCACCAGCACTGCAAAATGTCTTTGAATTTGTCTGTGTTTTCTTTCTTCCTTGAAGTATTTTTCCTTAGGAAAGCTGCTGCTGGATATCTGCTCATTGTTTGACTTGGGTACTGTGAGAAAGGTAGTTGGAAAATTCTGGTTTCCCTTACTTGGAAACAAAACTGTATTTAAAAATTAACTGTGTCTAGTGTGCTAAGGCTTTACACTCTCCAGCTTCCTTTGTCATGGAAAAAGCACAAAATGCAATATATCGGCAATATGTTGTCACCCAAGGATAGAGTCACATACTTGCCAGAGGCGATTTTGTAAATAGGAACTACAGCTTTGTGTTTGGTGTGAGTTCCCTTGGGAATGAGTGTTGATGTTTGTGAGAAGCTGGCAATATCAGTATGTGCAGTATGAGGTTCTGGGTGAAGACAGAAAAAGTTTAGCAGTGGTTTGATAAAATCTATACAGTTTTCCTCTGAATGGGTCTTGTCATCCATGGAAGTCTGCAGATTAAATAGGTTTTAGTTCTGGCAGTGACATCTCCTCCTTTTGTCACTTGTGCAGAGTCCAGAGTATGACAGAACTCAGGATGAGCTTATTAGGGTTGGCTCTCTGAAGGCAGATCTCTGCTCATGTTCTGCCTTTCAGCACAGAGATAAAATTGGTATTGTGTTTTAGAAGCAGAGCTTGCATTTAACAGGATTATAGGAGTATTTTTAACTTCCTGCTCTCACTCCGGTGCTCCTGATGGATGCTTGGAGTGTGGGGAGTTTGCTGGTTGTTGATGTCAAAGTGAAGGTGCTGTGCTGATGCAGATTTTCTTCAGGAAAATGTCCTTTTCCGAGTGGCACGTCCGAGAGTTGCAGAGTCCTTGCCCTACCCATAGCAGTGGCTTTTGGGCTGGAGGGAAGAGGGACAGAAAACAGCAGTACTGAGCCTGTGCCAGGGCCGTGGCTGGGAGGACAGGGGCAGAGCCGTGTATGTTCCCGGGGTGGGGAACATCCTCCAAGCCAGGCTGGAGGATTGAAATTTGGGATTGGTGCTCAGCACAGGCAGCTCGGGGTGCCTTGGGTGTCACAGTGTGTCCTCTGCTCGCAGCTGAACTGCCTCTCCTCCTGACCTCTGTGTGCCCTCCAGCTCCAGCGCACAGCTTTCCCAGGCTCCAGCCCCCCAGGATGCTTTCTGTGGAAAAAACCCTGCATTTTGTCTTATTCAAGGAGGGGACAATTTTATCAGAGCATTAGTGAGCACGTCCTTGGCTCCCCCAGGTCTTTTGCAACAAGCAGTGTAACAAATGTCCTGTGTGACATATCCTCAGTATTTGTATAAAAATACAGAAATAATCATTTAATCCCCCTTTGTTGAGCTTTTTGGTTTAATCTTTCTTTGTGTTGAACCATGTTTCTCCTTATTATTTGATACTTTATGAAAACTTCATGCCCTGGTATCAGGGACCACGGTCTAATCTTTTGATATTCTGCTCCTGATAGTTGTCATTAAAGGGAATTAAATCCCTTAGTTTTCACCTATGCTGGAAAAGGAGTTTTATTCCCAGCTTCCATTCAGTTATCAGCCTGGAGAAAAAAGGGAAAAAACCCGACAGAATCCATGGTGAAAAGGAGAAGTAAGGTAATTTTGAAATGGTGGATATGACAGAAATGGACAGAAAGCAGGAGAACTGGGATGGGATCTGAGCTTCCCAGTCCTGAGGATAAAAGACCAGAGCAGGCAGCTTGTTAACTGTTGAGTCAGAGTAGGGTAGGCTCCAGTGTGTATTCATGTGAAAAAGAAAGAAAACAGGCAGATGTACACCTTTTGTGTGTTCTTTTGAATATTGGGAATAGTGACAGGATGCAGTGGCAGGGGCTGGGAAGGAGTGGGCATTTGCTGAGTTCCATCCAACCCCTTAGGATGGGGTGGTGCAGCTACTCCGCTGCTCACTCGTGTGTGTTTGTTGGAGGAGGTTGTGTGTGCTGTTTCTGGAGCTTGCAGACATGCCTGAATTGGGGATCCAGAAAGGAGCTGACGCATAGCCCTCAGCACCTGGGTACATTTTACACTCCTGGCTGCTCCTTTGCCTGATGGGAAGATCCAGTGTGATTTGGAGTGGGGATGATGGGACGAGGAGGGGAGGAATTTGAACTCGGTACCTTGCTTTAAAGCACCATTTGTATTCCAGCTTCTCTTACATCTCGTATTCACTCCTTCTGAAAGTGTGACTGTGGAATTAGTTATCCCAGCCCCTCTGGAGACACCTCAGAGGTGATGTAACACCTGCTTTTCCATCAGTTGCCTTTCCTTTTGCAATCCACATCTAGTCTGGGTTTCTTCCTCCTCTGGGTAAAACAGCAGTAAAAGTGCAGTACTTTCTCAAAGGTCTGTTCCAGTTTCCCTCAGTCTGGTCCGAGAAGCTTTGTGGTGGCAGAGGCCCCCCCTGGTTGTGAGGGGCAGTGGCTGTGCTGGACAGAGCCAGGCATGGCCAGGGGCAGCCTGGGTTGTGTTGATCATCTCTGTCTGATTATTGCATTTATCAAGGCTTGGGCCTTGTCCCTCCTGTCAGCAGGTCCCACACCTGACTAACTCCTGAAGCATCCAGAGGTGGCAGAGCATTGCTGCTCCTTGGGTTACAGACTTATTCCAGCTTCACTCCAAGGCTCCTCGATGGTCTAAATTCTCCAGTCAACCCAGGTTGGGGAAGGACTTCTAACCTGACATTTCCCGTAATTTTAAAGACCAAAAAAGCCTTGTTTATTAGCACTGACGAGAGTTTAACTCAGCTCTTCAGTTCTTGCTTCAGACAGTTCAAGCTGGGGGCAGTTCTAGCTGGGGGATCCTGTGGCTTTTCTGGAATGAGCCATGATATTTTCCGGGACACAGAGCTGACAGACGGGCAGTGGTGGTGGTGCTTTCTCCTGGCAGATGGATTTAGTGCAGAGTGCAGCCCTGGTGGGATTTAACCCTCCTTGGAGGTGGCAGTTCTGTGGCTGTGGCTCTCCCCTGATCTGCATCACTGGGTGCATGTCCCTGTTCTGAGTGTGAACACCAGTGGCCTGGGGTTTCTCCCTTTCATTGTGCATTATACAGAGATTTTCCTATTCACAGGGCTATTGAATAGTCAAGGATTTCTCAACATTTTTTCCCCCGGGGTTTATAAAGTAGTGCTCCAAACCTTGTTCAGGACTGGAATGTGGCAGATGAGATTTCAGCCCTTAAGGAGTATTTTAACCATGCAAACAGGCTTGATTTTCTGGCCCCTTTTTTTTCATTTGTGTATTTCAGAAGGTTTTGTCCTTTTAAAAGTGAAACATAACAAGATATCACACAAACCTTTTTCAGAAATAATAAATACAGTATTTCCAAGCCTTTTCAGTTTGCTGTTCTCAGTGCATTTGCTCTTACTGATACTTTAGTGGAATAGCTTTGCTTGCTGTGTGAGATAAATGTAATTTGTAAATGTGCATTGTATCTTTTTGCAATGTCTTCAGTGTCACTGTGCTGGCTTCTGTTTTGGGAGTGTAAATGTGCTGGGCCAGTGCATGCCATGCTTTAAAAAATATTATTTACATAAAATACCAACTATTTAAAGTGCATATGCCTACAGCGGCTGTGTGAAAATCTGTTTGTGTTCTGATAAAGATGTGCTGGGAGAAAGTTTTTGACAGCCAAAGGTCCATGCAATTGAGAGTCAAAATGTAAATAAAAAGAGCACTTAACTACTTGGTACATTTTTTTCGTGGTTTCTGAGCAAATCTGGTAATTTGGACTGATGGGAAGAAGGACCGTGACCATATTTTCATGTTTTCCTTTAGCAGAACTTTGAATGGCATCAAACACCCAGCACACCCCTTTGCACACATGAAGTGAGAGTGGGTTTTGACCCTGGGCATGTGTCCTAACACATTTTCCAGGTGTTTGATACTTGGGCACTCCTGTGAGGATAAAGGCAGTGACTCCTCTTAACATACTTTTGCATAAGCAAAATCTACTGTGAAACCAACTCTTGGTGGTTTCAGCTCAAAGAACAGCCAGAGTGTAGGAGCAGATCGAAGCATTTTCTGCAGTTAAATTGGTCTCGTTTGGAACACTGAGAGAGGAGCAGGCTGGCTGGAGGACTTGCCTAGCCGGAAACAAGGCATGGCTTGTGAAAAATAGAACAAGAAGAGGAAACTATGCTGATGTCTTCATCTTGCAGGGTCTCATTCAATTCCAGTGTTGACAGCTTCCTTTAAAAGGGACTTTCCCAGCTCTGTGTGCTACCAGGGTCGCTGCTTCTGGACACACATGAAAACACTTAGATTTCCATGGGCTGGGAATCTCCGTTCCCTATTAACGGTGGGGGGAAACAAGGCCAACACCAGACACCAATTTCAGAGGATGGTTGTTCTTAAATCCTGGTATTTGTGGTTGCAGAGAGCCATTAAATTTGTGCCCAGAAGGTTAACCAAAGCTGTGTTGACTTTTTTCATCTGCAAACTAATTTGTTTAATACTGCCATGGTTGCTCATAGCTTTTTGCAGGAGCAATATAATGAGATTAACAAGCCTCTGATCGCTTCCATATCTGATCCTCAAATCCCCCTGGGAAGCTGTGAAAGTGTCAGAGCTCTGCTGCTTGTGTGTGGGGGCTGCTCTGGCAAAGCCCAGAATTGTTCTTTATGGGAGATGCTGGGCTGAGGAGCCGGAGGAGCTGAGCTTCCATCTGCAGCCTTGAAGCCAGCACTGGTTTGGGAATCAGAGCAGAGCTGCTGAGGCTGCCAGCCAGGGCTTCAATATTGGAAAGAAAAGACAAACACCTCCTCCTTCCCCCACTGGACTCTGGAGAGGGAAGCAACTTTCATAGGGAGATAATTACGCTACTGGAAAAACTGCTGTGACAGCTTCCAGCCCCACAAGTGGAGTTCTTGTGGGGAAAAAGCCATGTTAGACATACCAATTCCTTCCCTTTTCTCCCAGTTAATGTGGTGTGCAGGCACCGTGTTGTCCTGGAGCACTTGGAACTTCCGTACCTCCTCTCCTTGGCTCTCCTTGTCAGCTTCACCCTAATGAAGTTTGCTGTTTCTAATGAAGTTTGTTGTTTTAAAATTACACACTCCATGGTCTGGTTTGGGAATGCAGATGGACACCTGAATTATATTTTCCTCTGCTTATAAAAGCACCCATGACTGATTGCTTTTGAGTGCAAAACTGGAAGCTTTTTCTTTAAAACAGAACTAAAATGAAGAAGAACTCTCACGGTTTTTCTGGGTATATATATGTGTATATATATACTGTAAAGGCAGCACAAAATGAACCAAAACTCCAACTCAGTTTTAATTCTAAAGCTGTGTATTGCTCCTGGGCTTTGTTTACGCAGTGTTTTTAGCTTTGTTGACGTGATAAGAGTTTCATCACATACTTTATGGAAACCTGCCTCAGTCTCTGTGTTAGATCTCCCAGGGCATCTCCCTCACCTACAGCCCTTTCTCTGCGAAGTCCAGACCTCATTTTTAGTTCATTTCCCCCAGTTTCCCAGTGCTATCTCTGCAGTTGACAAAAGTGGCTTCTCCCCAGGTCTGGAGCAGTAGGACCTTGGTGGAGATGCTGTTTTTTCCCTTGTATGCAGGACTGATGACTTTCAGGAATAGTAAAGCTTTTCTTCACTCTTCAGTGTTAACAAATATTGAAGTCACACGAATCACGCAAAAACATTTTCTCCAGCAAATGTCCCCTGAGTTTGAGCATCTTTTCAGTGCTTGACCACACATGGAACTTCTCAGGAGCAGCTGCTGCTCACAAGTAATTCCAGATGCCAACAGACCCTGAATACAATGTTCTGTTTTGTATGGGGCCTGTTTGTGCTGACCTTTTCCAACATCTTTTCTTGCTTTTTAGGCTCAGGATCACATCTTTGCTCATTTAAAATACAGATTCAAGACACTTTTATATCTCAAAATTCACAGACAAAAGGCAAAACTCGTTTTATTTGTTGTCCTGTTCTCTCCGTTTGGGGTTGGCAGACGGAAGGTGCTTGGCTGCTGCTGTCACTGTCCCTTTAGCAAGAATTGTGGGATTTGCAGGGTCTGCAGAGCTGTTGGGTGTGGAAACAACATCAATCCCAGTCTTGGCTTTGCTGCTTGTGAATTTTAGGAGAGAACTTCATTCCCCTGAGAATTTGTTATTCAGTTAAACGCTCAGGTTGGAAACATTGTCAAGGGAAAATCTGAGCCACTTGGCCACAGGACTCTCTGGAGATAAAGATTTCCCTTCAAGGGCTATTGAATTCAGCTCCTTGATTCTGATTTTCCTCGTTTCTTGTGTCTCGTTTGGCGGGGGAATGTCAGAGCAAGAATGGTTCCAAATGCTGTGAATTAGTTTCAGATGAGTCAACACGCAGTCAGTGAGCAGCGCAATTTGTGCTTGACCGCGCTGCCACAGGAGCAGCCGGGAAAGGGCCAGGACAGCCTGCGAGCGCTGGGACACTGCT
>VZRL01007047.1:400994-424511 GCA_013397895.1 Origma solitaria
TGGCTTTGGCTCTGGCTGTGGCTCTGGCTCTGGCTCTGGCTCTGGCTCTGGCTCTGGCTCTGGCTCTGGCTGTGGCTCTGGCTGTGGCCGTGTAGCTGAGCCCTGCCCTGCAGCACACAGACCCTGCGCAGTCCATGGGCTGCAGCACTGAGGGCTCTGCTTGTGGGACTGGAGGGACAGCTTTAACCTGCTGCTGTGGAGATGGGTTTTGCGTGGGTTCAGGGAGCCAGGAGGGGTTAATTTGCAGCCTGAGGACCCAAAAAGGAGTGTATTGTGCAGAATGAATGGTTCCAGGGTTATCAATGGCTCTGCTCCCTGTGCTCCAGAACGACTCCAGAACGACTCCTACCTCCTGGAGCACAACCTTTGAGAGAGTGCTGCCACTTAGGGATTTTACCACACACTTTAGGGATCCACTTAGGGATTTTACCATGCACTTTTCCTCTGGAGTCTGTGGAGACAGGTTTAATAGCACATGAGGAATGTTACATAAATGCAGATTTCAGTGGCTTGAGAACAATGGTGAAAGCACACCCTGCTGGTTCGTGGGGTGGGAACCTCCTCCTGGGTCTTTATAGCACTTTCTGCTCCTTTGAGCAGTAGGAAGGATGTTAAAAATGATGTATTTGGGTGCTAACACCCCCTAGCTGTGATGGCAAATTGCTGGAAAACATTACTAAAAGGAGAAAAGTTCAAGCTGACTTGGTAAACTATTTTCCTGGTTTTATTTGCCTCTCTTCATGCCTTATTAACTCACTTCTTCACACCCTGTGAACTCTGCCCTTCACACTTTCTAAACCATCATGGCAGAAATTAACAACAGAAAATTCCAGCATGTTTTCAGTTCGTATTTTCTTTGTGTCAGTCCTCGGATCTGTTGTGTACAATGGGGTTAATTCTCCTGGCAAATAGCACAACCAGGCATCAGAAGGGAAAAAGTATCTGGAGTAGTATGAGGTAATCATGTATTTTCTATTCTTCTTCACAACTGCTGCATTGGCAGATCTGACTTGCTCTTGGAGCAGCTGCTAGATGAAGGAATGAGATAAAGCTGGGTGAAAGAGAGGCCTATCTCAGAGCTGCCGTGCAGTGCTGTTAGGAGAATGCAGTACCTTTGGGATGGGCTAGAAATTACTAAAATTATGTGTATCCACAAGAGTGGAATGAAAAGATAAATGCAGTTGCACATGTTGCATGTCCTGCGCTCCCCTCCTTTTCCCCCTTCCCTTTTCCCCCTTCCCCTCTCCCCCCCATGAGTGGAGGCAGTAAAATAAATCCAGGAGTGGAGGCAGTATGGATTTCTCCTTTATGTACTTGTTTGGTTTTTCTAGTGCAGTGAACTGACCTTTTCTAAGTTTGCACTTGTGCCTGAAATTTGTTTGGTTAAAACGTGTTCCTGTCCTCTCCCAGGGAGGGTTTTGGCTTTTCCTCTGCCCGTGGATGTTGGAATTCCTCTGCCCGGGGCCCGTGGCCGCCTCGGGGAGAGGAGCGAAGGGTTCTGTGGTCCAGCACTGACTTCCAGCCCTCAGCCTGAGCAGAGGGAGCAAAACACTTCATTTCTGCACCCATTTTAAAGAAATGCTGACCTTTTACAGTGACTTTTCATCTGTGGTAGTACCGATCCCTCCAGCGTTTAAAAAACAGCAGTCAAGTTACTGAAAATCACAAGTCTGACTTGAAAAATGATACCTTTCAAGGTGTGCTTTGATTATAATTTTATTTGCCTTCCAGTTTGAGTTTTTAAGTGCAAGATGGGTCATCTTGTTCACCTTTCTTCCACAAGATAATTTAATAATTTTCCTGAAAAGTGGGAATATTTCTTCAGTGTTTGACTCCATGACTGGAGCTTTGAAAATATGAAATGCTGAGAGACTTGCAGTGAAAGGGTGAGAAATTCTAACATTGTTTTAATGTGCTTATAATTCAAGGTCATGGTCAGTCCCAAGGACATTTGAGCAGGTCTTGTAAGTCCTGGGGGTTGGTCTGGCAGTAAAAATACTTCCCTGTTTCTCTTCAGCTCCTTGAAAAGCAGCAGCAGGACATTTTTTCTGCATACATATGTATAAATGTGTGCACACTTCTTGTTCTCTTTGGAGGGGATTTTAAGTACAGCTTCACACAGAATTGTGAGGTTCTGTGGCAGCATTTCCTGCTCTGTTTAGGGCTTTATAAATATTGGCAGAGGACCAGCAGGTAACCTCATCTTCTCTTCTGCCTAGGGCAAGGGGGAGTTTCAGGTACTGGAAGAGGCACTGGGATAATGTTCCCTGTCTTGTAGAGTTATTCTGTGCCTCCCACGGGGAAATGACAGCAACATGGATCTGTATTTTCTGATTATTTTTGTGTAACCTGTTGAAATAACTGAAATACCACCTTGACTTTGGAGTACGTACCATGTTCCATGAACTGCACAGCAGCACGGGGAGAAGAGGTGCTGTCCTGCCTGATGCAGACTTCGTAAATGAGATTTTGGATCTGATTACAGCTAACAAGGCATAGACACTGGATATGGCATTGGAAACAGACACCCACTGAGATGTAAAACCCTTGCTGCTGCCCACACAGGATGTTTAATTAGTACCTGGCCCCTTTTTGAATCAGGATGTGCCTCTGCTTAGGGAACATTTTTGACAAATCCCCAGCGGCTCATAAAAGAACAGAAGGTAATGTTTTTGGCCTATTCTGTCTCATGCAGACACAGAATTTCCTTGGTGCCTGCTAAGGACAAAGCAAAGTCTGGGTGCACAGAAACAGGAAGGCTCATAGGAGATAACCTCAGACTCCTGCCTCCTGGCAAAAAGGAGCTGTGCAATTATGGATGAAATGGATGCTGAGGGTTGGATGGAGTTCGGAGGTGTCACCTGCTGAGCCCTCTGTGCTCAGCTCCTTTGGCTGCCAAGCTGTGTGTGGGGAGCTCTGGCCAGAGCCTTGTGATTCCTGCAGGAGCTGGGGCTTTAAAGGTGTTTGTCATCATCCCTCACCTTCTGGAAGTGCTGATCAGGAGCTCAGTCACCTGTGCAGCACAGGAGCACACAGGAAGTACTGGGTTGGGAAAAAGCTTTTGCCGTGTTTAGCACTGTTAGAGAGGGGGAGTATTGAAACAGAAGCTGCAGGTCCTTCTGGATAACTGTTGTTCACTCTTGATTTTACCTTTGCATGTGTATTTCATAAAAATTGGGATACAGCTCTCTTTGGAGAATTAAGGAGTTCGAAGGAAGCCAACAGCCAGTGAGTACATTAGAATATGTCCAGGTGTGTACTCTGATGGGGTAAAATATTCTTGCTTTTGCTGGTGCCATAAATGAAGTACTTACAAGGCTACTGATGCCATGCCTTGTCTCTCAAACATCCTTTCCCAAACATTCCCCCTCTCCCAGCTATCCTAAAACACTCCCTAAGTCAATAAATCACAGAAACAGCACCCACTGATGTTTGACACTTTCTGTGTAAACAGAACAGGAAGGAAAAACAAACACACCTTTTGCCACTGTCATGAACCTCAGAACTTCATAAAAATGATGCTTTTTACTACTTGAATGTGCTAACTGAAGTGAATTGACCCTGACTGGCTGGCTGTGCTGTAATGGGTGTGTAGCAGCACGTCAGGGGAAAGCAAGGCACCATCAGATCTGCCAGAGGGGCTGGTTCCCTGTTTCCTGTCACCATTCCTGGCTGTGCTGCTCTGTGTGCAGAGGGTTGGTCCTGGCTGTTTGTGGGAGCTGGGAAAGTGGGAAGTGTTGGCATGGTGTGAGTGGGGCCTAGCAGGAAGCTTCACGTGCAGACTCATTTTATGTGGTACGAAATCTTCTGTTCTAGTTGTGCACTGGATCTGTTTGCACTGGCAAATAAAATTATGTAATTTTTAGAGAACATATTTAATTACTGCTGCATTTACAGTAAAATAAGTGTGTTGAAAGCTTTAATTACATAATGGGAGTACAAAAAGATATCAGTCTCCATTGAGGAGCAGAAAGGTTTGTCTTTTTCACTGACTATCCTGTGGGTTTTCCGTGACAAAGTGGGAGGCGTCAGGAGTGAATCGTGGTGCCTGTTCAGTTACTGCATGTAGAATAAAGAAGAGCAAGCTTGAAGAGGTCACTGACATAGTTTGGAGATCACTTAGGTTTTGCTTGAAGGACTTTCGTAGTTAAATTGAAGTTTCTGGAGGGACAGGACAAGGAGGAATGGCTTCCTGCTCCCAGTGGGCAGGGTTGTATAGGATATTGGGGAGAAATTGTTCCCTGGGAGGGTGGGCAGGCCCTGGCACAGGTGCCCAGAGCAGCTGTGGCTGCCCCTGGATCCCTGGCAGTGTCCAAGGCCAGGCTGGACAGGGCTTGGAGCAGCCTGGGACAGTGGAAGGTGTCCCTGCCCATGGCAGGGGTGGGGTGGGTGGTCTTTAAGGTTCCATCCAACACAACGCATTTCGTGATTCCATGATTTATGAAATGTGTTTCCAAATAAGGAAAAAATATTTTAAAAAACCCACCCCAATTTCTGCACAAAGTTTGCAGAACACATTCAAGTGAACCTGCTTGTCTCTGGGAGCAGAAAGCTCAGAGGAGGGAAGGAGCTGTGGCTTGGGCTGTCACATGGAATAGAGTCTCACTCTGTGAACTGCCTGGGAGCGGAGAGGGAGACACAGATCACGAATCACATCCCTGTGGAAGCCACCAGCCCTGTTCTGGGAAGAGCAGGGAGAGGAGCCTGGCCCGGGAATGAACCTTCCCATGAATCGGGAGGGATACAGCTCCTAGATCAGGCAGATTTTTAATGCCTGAATCATGGCCATAGGAAATCCCAGTCCTCTTGGGCAAGGAGATTTAGGGATGGTTGCAGGCTCATTTTTGTTGCACTGGGCCTTTCCCTGCCCTGATGACAAGAGGAACTGTCTTTTCCAAGCATTCTGACTGTGGAGGTGATGTGGGAGCAAGGAGCAGGTGCTTTCTGGGATGTTTCATTACCTGTTCTGTGCCTCTGTAAGCCCCATCCTCACCAGGAGTCTTTGGAAGTGCTGCTCTAAGGCTGCTCTGTTCCCTGAAGCTGCATTATATCTTGCAATTTTACTCCTTTGTTCACTATATTTTTATTTTTACCCATTCTCTCACAGCCTTCTCTTTTTGCCAAGTTATTCATTATGCACTAAGAAGTCTCTGTTGCAGGTGTCAGTTCTAAAATCATCCTGGTTACTGAGAGAGGGTGGAGAGGCTGGCAGAGCACTGTTTAGTGCCCTTTTCCTGGGCACTGAGATTAATGTGTGCTGCTTTCAGCAAGATCTCATTGCTTTAGGAAGGGCAATAGCCCAGTCACTTCATTATCCTGCTGCTCTGCACAAGTGCCAGTGGAATAGAAATGCTTTCATTTTCCAGACAACCCTTTGGGTGCTTGAGACAAATGCTTTCAAAAGCTGCTCCACACTTTCTTTCTTCGTTGTTTTTTTACCCCTGTCAAAGTGACAAAGCTGTAAATCCCTTCATCACCTGCTCTAGGTGAGCACATCACACCTGCAACCTTTTTTAATGCCTTCAAAATAATGGACAGTGTGCTTCCACTGGTAGGTACTTTACCAAATCATAAAGGCTTATTTGTCTATTTATTTGCTCTCCCAAGAGGGTATTTTATTACTGACAGCATGAGTCAGGACAATTAAAGGTTGCAGTGATATATATTCCAGCCTCTACTGTAATGCAACACGAACTGGGATGAAGTGTTGCCTTAGTCATACTGAAAATAAACAATTCATGCACCATATGCTGCCTTAGCCCTTCCCAGCAGCTCCTTCCCCAGAAGCACAGCGTTTTGGGAGCTCCTGAGAGGGGGAACGTTGTTCCTCAGCGTTTGAGTGCAAACAGGTTGTCAGCATGGGTTAAAAAGTGTCCATGGTCATGTTTTGTGGAGAGAAGGCTTTTATGGAGGACAGACAGCAGCTGGCACTCTTGGGTTTTATTCCAGGCTTCACTGACTCAGGCAATGCTGAGTCTTCTTGTGCATTATTTACACCATTTTTAAAGCAGGAGTAACAAAAATAGCTGTTTTACAGGAACATTTTGACTTAATTGTGAAGAGCTGTGTGGCTCGAGTAGAAAAATTACTTCAGGGCAAAATTTTATTTTATTCCTGTAGGTCTTTTTAAACAGGGTTGAAAGGTGTGTTGTATTTTCAGCAGGATTGTCCTTGTTCCTCCCGACCCCTCGAGTTCCCTGAGCTGTGCCTGAGGCGCTGGGGGGGCTGGATGTTGATACAGATGTCAGGAGGATGTTGCAGATGTTGTCATTGTCCTCTCTGTGGCTTCCTGTTTTTAACCGTAATGGGTTGTGACACACCAGGCCAGGGTCCCCCTTGAGCCCTCACTGCCAGCTCTCCTAACTCACCTAATTCTGTGTGCCAGCCATGAAGCCCCAGCTTTCCTTGCCTTGCAGGGGTTAATTTTCTCAGCAGTTAGTTTTCACAGCTTGTGTTGGCCTTCAGGGTGGTGTGATGGCAAAGGAGAGCATTCAGAGCATCATTCCCAGTGCTGTTACCTTTCTGCTGCCCTTTTCTCCCCTCCTCACTGATTTTATAGTTCCCTGCTCCAGCCAACACAGTGACACAGAGTTATTCTGCTGCACAGAGCTGTTGGCATCCTCTCCTCTTTTATTACCCTGGTGCAGAAGGAGAATGGTGGCAGAGAGGCAGAATTGACACCAGTGGAACCAGGCCAGGCGAGATTTGAAAGGCAGAGATAAGACGCGGTGCTTTTCAAGGGATTGGGTTTGCCCGGGAGGAATGATGGAAAGGAATTGCAGTTACCTGATACATCTCCTTTCTGCCCCTGCCCTGCAGAGCACGTGAGCATCTGCTCAAATGTCACTGAATGTCACCTGGCTTGGGCCAGGCAGGTGCCCAGTGCCTTGGGGTCTCTCTGGGCTCCAGACCGAAGGGACAGCGATGCTGCCGTCGTAATTTGGGAGGGTGGAGGATTAAATGTTCTTGAAAAGCTATTTGCATAAAGGTTTGCAAAGGAGAGAGTGAGTGAGAATGTGTTCAAACTGAGCAGTGAAATCTGCACAGCTTGGCTTGCTCATCCATCTGGTTGGAGCACGTTATCTCTGTTTAACAGATTCCATTTAATCTTACCATTGCAGGAGGAGCTGTTGAGCCTTAACAGGCATGGCAGAGCCCTCCTGGAAAGTTACACAGGAGGAGCAGTAGCTGGAATTTCATGCTCAGGAGGACAGCAGAGGAGGTGCAGAGATGCCCTGTCACCTTCCTGTCCTGACCACGTTCCTGGGCCTGGCAGGGCAGCAGGCTGACTCTGCTGCTTTGCCACGCTCCTGCTCGTTTCCCTGGGCTCCCCAGGCTGGCATTCTGTCTGCTCTGTGCTTTCCCGACTGCTGGCTGGGCTCTAGCGTCCCCTCACGTTGCTCCCCAAGAAAAGCCCCTTTGCAGCGAGCCTGGCAGGTGCTGGAGAGGCAGGGGTTAAAGTCAGGCTTTCCTGCTCCTCTACCTGCTCAGGTGTGCTGGGAGGGGATGGGGAATGGCCGAGCAGCAGAGACAGCTCTGTGCACACAGCTAGGCAGAATTCCAGCCTGGGAACTCTGCTTCTCTCTCTTTATTACTTCAATTACTTTTTCATGGTACCTGTCCTAATGGAAAACACTTTCCTATCAGCTGCTGTATTTTTTTTTTCTTTTCTTTTTTTTTCTTCCTGCTGAGTCATTGCACAGCTCACCAGTCATTTGTGAGCTTTGCTTCCTGGAATCCTGACTCGGTTGTCACATCCCTTCTGCTTCCCTCCTGCATTTAATGCAGCTGCACTGCATGCAGGCACTCCTGCAGAGCTGGAGCCATGCATCCCTGTGTGATCAGTGGCTCACTCACCTGGGCATGCTCTAGTGGCAGGATTTGGCCTGTGCTCAGGGCTCTGCTATTGCGGTGATGTTCACATCTTGAAATTGTTCATTTTCCTTGCGCAGAGGCAGCTGGTGGATGCAGACATGTTCTCCTGGAGCCAAGGGGACAGGAAATCTTGTTTGCTTTTGATTTTCCATGCATTGCACTGCTGGCATCTGCTTAGGCAATTCAACACCTTTCATATTTTTCATCCTCCTATAATATATTACAGGGGGCCTTTGCTCTTTGAGTATCTTTTCAATCTCAACTTGACTATGAATATATAGCTCACTATTTTCCTCTTTCTTTATCCCTTCTTCCTTCTGCCTTTAAAATTGGGTTGGTATTTCAGAGACTTTCTTGTCTGGCCTGATATAAAATTAAAGAGGTTCCATAAGCCCACAAAATTTTGAAGCAGTGCAATTAAAATGTTTTGTTTTAAAAGGTTGCAGGTTTTTTCAGTTATAAAATGTCCTTGTTCTCAGTCACAGGTTATTTCTGTAATTCCTGTATTTTGTTGTTCATAGTTGGCTTTTAAAATTAAAACACAAATATGACCTATAATTTTTTCTCCAATGTGTTTGTGTTTCAGATGCTTCCCCCCCAGTTAATTAGAAATAACAACAACCAACAAAACTATTCTTTTTTTTCCGGATCTCTGGCATTCCCAGGGGATTAGGGTGATGTTGCATGATGAGGCATTGCTGCACCCTTACGTGCCCAGGGCCTCAGCTCCAGCGTTTGCACAGCAAAGATAAATGTCTGCATTCTCCTCAGTCAGTAGGAAGAGACGCAGGCTGACGGCAGGGCAGCATCCTGGGCTGGGTGAGCAGCTGGATCCAGTGAGGGGCATCCTGCCCGTGGCACGGGCTTGGACTTACGTGATCTGTGAGGTTCCTTCCAAACCTTCTGGGATCCTGTGATCTGCAAAAGCCCCTCTGAGGTTCACAGGCAGGAGGTGGCCCAGGGCAGAAGGAGGTCTGATGTCCCTCATCACTCCTCTGTGCAGCCACAGCCCGTGCAGGTGACCCAAAGTGCTGCTGTGGCTGCACGAGGTGTCCCCAGCCCGGCGCTCTGATCTGCCTGACCGCAGCAGCTCCCGGGGCCTGGCAGCTCTCCCAGCCCAGCACAGTGCCAGCCAGCCCTGTTTGGAATGGGTTTGCTTTTCCTCCAGGGCAGAGTCTGTAGCGATGGGCAAGCCCCTGTGCTGGGCAGCAGCTGGAGGGGGGACCTTGGCAGGGTCTGTCCCAGGAGCTCCAGGCTGCTGGAGGTGCTCCCTCCGACCTCTGTGGTGATGCTCTCCCTGCAGCCCAGAGTTTTCCTGCTCAGTGCTCCTGGTCACTCCTTCCGTGTGTAGCTTGTTGCTTTCTCTCTCATTTTCTCTTCTTTGAAAGGAGTTCGTAAAGTAATGGCTGAGGAGGAGGTGTTGGATAAACCCTGAGTTCTCAGAAGCACAGGCTGGGAAAGGGCAGAGTTCAGCTCCTGAGCCTTCTCTGAGAGAACATTCCTCGGGAGAGTGCCCTGATTGCCTGCTGTGAGCTGGGCTGGCTCTTGTCTCTGCTCCATCAGGATGCACCATTTCATGGCAAGGATTGAGTGAGAGCAGGGTGTGATCTCCTGCCCAGCAGGGCTTTGTTCTCCCTGAGCCTCAATTCCTATTCCTCCAGGCCTTGATAAGGTGTTGGATATTTCCTTATGTGAGGTACTGGGAAATTGAAGTTATTTCCTACTTTAGGAATAACTTCAGTCTTCCTCTGAAACTCTGGAGAACTTACGTGAGCTGTCGCTTACTTTGGTTTTTGGAAAATGGATGGAGATTCTCTCTTTGCGTGCCTCTTGTCTGCTTTGATGTAGACAGTCCTTGCATTAATGTTTTATGGTCTCCTGGCGTATCCAAGTACAGCTTTTAGCATAATTGGGGTCAGTGTTGATTATCAGAAGTCCATATAATACAGGTTACACCTGGTATTTCAGTACCACGCTCCTCTGAGCAGCTTTAGAGTTAAGGTTTGGGTTTATGATGTACCATCTCTCAGTCTCCCCTCCAAAAACAAAAAAGCATCTAAATTGGACTGAAGGCTTGGCTAATTGTTCTTTCTGTATTCAGCTGTGAGGCAGCAGGAAACCAAGCAGCAGGGTTTCCACTGAGAGCAGCCGAGTGTGCCAGCCTGGTGCCTTTGTCCCACACTGCCAGGGGGTGTCGAGGGGAAAAGGGACAGCAGTGGTTGCAGCTGGACCCTTGAGAGCCAGGCAAGGGAGAGCGAGGAGCTCTTTCCTGGTTATTGGGGGTTTTATTATTCACTGAAAATGCTAATTAACAATTGTAAATTATTCCAAAAGTCGAAGTAAATGTGTGTTTGATTGTTAAAAATTTTGTCAGCACTGGGTGTGTTGGCGGTGAAGGGAAATGTGCTCTGAGGCACAGTGAGAGGGTTTGACTCCTGTGCCTCTGTATCTGCAGCTCTCAGGCACTTCTCCGTGTCCCCCTGCACCTTCTGCCCCCCTGCCTCTTCTGCCTTCCCATTCCCTGATCAGAGCCGCCTGGGCAGAGGGGTGGCAGGGCAGGTCTGTCCCAGTGCCGTGTGAGCCCAGGGAATCATTAATCGTTTGGATTCACGGCTCTGCTGTCGAGAATTAATTACAGTGTGGCTTTGCACATCCCCTGCCCGTGTGACCCCCACCTGCTTAAATCTGTCCCTGATGATGACTTGCTGCAGTTGGAGGCCTCCATTTAATTCCATTTAGCCAGGAGCTATCCAGTAGGAATAATGACAGTGAAATATATAAGTAGTGATTTCTAGATGGAGAAAGGACCGAGCAGCCTCCCGTTTGCTTTTGATACCACTGAAATGCAGTGATGATAGGAGTGTAGGAGGAGGGCTCTTGTAAATATGATGCAAGGACTGCCCATCATTTAAGACTATTTATTTAAGTCAGAGTAACTGGAGCCACTCTTTATTTATTTGCTTATGCTTATCTTTTACTATTTGTTCAGCTATTCAGGTTCTGGTGTCCCAGAGTTCATTTCCATTCATTTCCTTGTGAGAATTCTCTAGCAAGTCTGCTTGGGGTGGGTTTTTTCCCTGGTTTCAACCACAGAGTGCCCCATAACCGCATGCACAGGCAGTTTGGATGTATGGGATGGATGGGAGGTGTGGGATGGATAGGAAGTGAGGCTCTGGCTCCATAGAAATGTTTTAGGTGGAGGAAGGCTCCCCGGCTCAGCTGCTCTCTGACTGGGCACGTTCTGAATGTTGTTCCATGTTATGAACGGTTGTCATTAACAGCACGCGAGGCTGATTGTAACTGATGAGGTGATTGCTCTTGATCATTCCATGTGCTGAAAGTATCATTTTTTCAGGATGTGCTTCTATGAGGGAAGACTAAATTTGCAATGGCTTTGCATTGGCACTGAACTACAAACAAACCCCAGATCAGCCCAGATGCATGTCCTTGGCCCTAGGTTTAGGTCATTCTTTACGATTGGGGTCTCCTTTGGTGTGTGCTGCGTGTGGATCAGCTGGAAGCAGGTGGGGTTTGTTCCTGCTTTGTGTGATGGTGAGGTTTGAAGGGTCCAGCAAGGGGCAGAGCAGCATTTGCTGGGCACTGGGAAGGGCTGGCTGGGAGAAAGCTTGGTCTTACCCAGACAAACAAAAAGAGGAGATTGCAGAGGAGGTGCAGGGAACAGGTTCTGACTGAGAGCTTGGTGAGAGGGTCCCCGTTGGTGTCACAGGGAGCGAGAGGGAGTCCTGCTGTGGGATGTAGATCGTTCCCACCACAGCCAGCAGGAGTGGGAAAGGCCCCGAGGCAGGACACACCACTGCCCCTGAGGAACCTGTGTTGGTGTGCCCAAGCTCAGACTCCTCGGCACAGCAGGAAGGTAGGGGCAGCATCTTTTCCCATCTCCCTTCTGTGTTCTGACTTTAGAGCTGCTTGTAGCAGTTTATTAATGGTAAATAAGAGGTTCGTGCCCTTTTCCCTAAAGGCATTTTAAAAAATGCTTTTGTACTTGTTCCTGAGTCAAACAAAAGAAAGCCAAGCCAGGGCTCAGTGATTTTGATTGTTCAGTGATTTCCTAATTCTTTTTCTTATTCTGGGCAAAGTGATGAGAAAAACCTATTCCAGAGGAATTTTTTTTTGTTGGCTGTCACTGTGTTCTTCTGAAAGAAAATGCTGAGCACCTACTAAAATAATGTGTTTTATGTGTTGCCAAATAAAATAGCAGGTTTGTTCAGTAATACGTATGCGAAAGCATGAGGATTGTGTGATTATTTTTATAAAGCTTTTTAATAACTAAGAACATGTTTCAGAGCTTGTAAAAGCTGAATATTTCAAGAACTTACTCTTTTCATAAAGCGCTTAAAGAAATGCCAGTTATGCAAAACCTGAATGCAGATTCTTACAGTTACACAAAGCTCTTAGTTCCGTGTTCCAGTCCCATCCAGAGGATGGAGTGCATTTCTTTGTACTCACTGATGTACTTGGAGACAGATGTTACTGAGCTGAGACATAAAACACAGCCAGGTGAGACAAGAGGCTGCCAAAACTATGGTGGAAGGGCAGGATAAAAAGAAGGTGGGTCTGTTGACCCCCAGTTGCTTTTTGCGGCTTTCAGATGTAGAGATTTGCTGAAGGTGGTTTGGGGTTGGTTTTACTGTGTACCTAGAGAACTGCTAGGAGGAAAGGAAGCAGTCAGAGGTTTGGTTTTATAGTACAGTGTTGACTTCTCTTCCCTCCTCCCTCCTTCCCTCTGTGGGTAGGAGAAGCATCTCTGCAGTGTTCAGTTATTTGGCACCTTGGAACTGACTCAGTGGTGCCAAGGTCCTGCTGGGACAGCCCTGTGGATGTGTGAGAACGTAGGCAGTGCCCTCAAGCTCTGGAATCACAGAATTCCAGACTGGTTTGGGTGGATTCATCCCATCCCAGCCCTGCATCCCCCAGGTTGCTCCAAGCTCTGTCCAGCCTGGCCTTGGACTTGCAGGGATGGGGCAGCCACAGCTGCTCTGGGCACTCTGTGCCAGTGTAAACCTCGAAGTAAAGAACTCCTTCTGAAGATCTAATGTAAATTTATCATTTTTCAGTTTAAAGCCACATTGCCCCCTGAGCCTGGGGGCTTTGCTTGTGCAGTGAGGCTTAGGAAGGGTTAGGAGATGCTCAGAGTGTTGCGGAGACCAAGAAGTCAGTTGGGAGAAAAAGCTGATTGCCAAGGTGGGAGAGGCTGCCCGTGGTACCCAAAGATGCCTTTTTTTGCCAAAATGGGAACTGTCCTGCCCAGACTTGCCCTTTTGTCCACAGGTTTTAAATTCCAGGTAATCTAGTCTTGTTTGTGCAACTTTTCTTTGAGAGCTCAGAAAATGTGGTTTAAATGTTCTTTCAAATTAGTAAACAAGATGTGTATTTGGAAGTCTGAAACCTCAGTAAAGCCCTTGAGCAAAGATAATTGTCTGACTGTATTGGAGCCTATATTAAAGCATGTTCAGAGAGTTGGAGCAGGGCCGGAAAACAACATGTTAATTAATCTCTGCAGTGCCATTTGCCTTCTCTGCCTCCCTCTGCAGAGGAACATTCACAGTGGAAGGGTTGTCGTGTCCACTCTGGCATTTTAAAAATTATTCAAGTGATAGTGCTGATTGCAAAAAGATCTTTATTTAAAACTTCCTTTTTAATTTTTAAAAAGTTCTTCTAATATCATGTATTCTTCATTTAAGAAGAAAAGTTAATGCAAAAAAAATTTTTTTTCCTTCCTTAGAGAAAGATTTCCCTGCAGGCAGCTGAGACTCTCACTTAACAGGTGGAGATGCACATCAAGTGAGAAGTGATTATTTTCTTTAAAAAAGTGCTTTGTAGGAACAAGAACCCCAGAACTGAAAGTTCGTGTGAAGTGGTTTGTGGTGACCAATTGCCTTCTGTAGCTGAATGACAGCAATTGGTGTTGGGGATCCCATGAGCCCTTCCACACCATCCTGGTGCATTGGTGATCTCAGGCTCCCTGGGCACAGGTGTGCCATGAATTTGGAATTTGAACATTGGGAGAACCAGAAAATTTGATGCCTAAAGTATTTTAAAACTATCTTTGTGGCTGTAACTAACATGGTTAATTTTTGAAAGCAATGACCAGCAGTAAAATGGGATTAATGTGTCATTGTAACAGTGCTGATCTGCTCAGACCTCTGTTCTCATGGCTTGGAGATTCCCAGGCTTCTTTATTTGCGCACAGGGATAGATTTGCCAGGGAAGCCTCCATTCAGGAGAAGTGCACAGAAACTGAAGAGCTGCACAGCACAGTGAGTTGTTTGAATGTTTTGACTTCTGCCGCCCACAGCAGCAATTCTGAGACTCTCACACATCCATCCCCTCCAGGCTGAAACTCACTCAGCCCAACTCAGAACCAGGCAATAAATGCATCCTGAGTGGCCCAGGGAGCACCCAGAGTGCAGAGAAGTCCAGTTCGCTCCATGCTGGTATTTGAATAACATTAATTCCGGTGATTTTTGGATATTCTCTTATTATACTATACTGTTACTCTCCTGATTTTCCTTGTGCAGTGCCTTCCCAAATAATTGAATTTTGGCTCTCTGATGATGAACTTCCATCAAAAGTAGCAATTACAGCTTTCAGTGTTGTCCCATCAATCACAGCAACCCTTTAGTTGTGCCAGGTTCTCACTCTGTGGACAAGGATTAAACACAATCCATTTAGCGTTTGTTTATTTATGAGGTGGGCTTGGAGCTGACCTTGCCAGGCTTTTCCAGCTTCATGTTCTGTGATCCTGGAGTCAGACTTGAGAAATCTTGTTTTGTATGATACAGATGGACATAATGTAATCAGGGAGGTGTTGACAAAGCTGATTTGAAACATGGGAAATGAAATCCTCATCAGGTCAGCACTGTCAGCCTGCAAGTCCTATATCTTCTTTCATTTTTCCCGGGGCTCGTGAGCTATCTCTGCTTTCCATATTGCATGATTATTCTCTTCCTTTTCACTCTATTAGTTTCAATTTCATGAACACAGAGTTTACTTGGAAAATTGGGCTGAGAAAGGTATGTGCACATCGATGTTTTCCCCATCTCCCCCATGGAAATTCCTGATTTTTGTGTGTGTTTGTGGTATAAGGCTGAAGTCAGAAATGAAGATGTATCAGTGTTTCTCACATGATTCCAACTTCTTGCCCAAGTGTTTATAAGCTTTGGGTCAAATCTCAGTTCTTGTTTAATAATTTTTCTTCCTTTCCTGGTGATGACAGCTCATGAGATGTGAACAGTTGACTTAATTTTGCTGTCATGTGCTGTAGGGTGACATCCACAGCGCTCTACCTCTTGATTGATTTATTTTAAACCCTCTAAAGCAAAGGTATTTCTCTGTTGATTCACTGCTGGATTATATTTCCAAGATGTGATTAAGAGTTACGGGATTAAAAATCCACTTGTTATATCTGGAAGGACAGGGATGCTCCACCCAGGCTAGGATGGGTTATTTGGGCTGTTTGTGCGAATTACTTGAGCAAAACAAGCACAAGATTTTGTCAGACAGTGTTTGAAGCTCTTTGGTTTTCAGTCTGGATTGGTGTCAGCACACGCCTGAATTAAATTGTTGCTTTTGGGGTAAAATTTATGTCTTGGAAAACATCACTTTCTGTGAAGCTCTAAATCCTCTTAAATTGTTGGTTCTATAGGGCAGAGCTGTGCTTTTCCATTGGGGGAGCAATCTCCAGGTACAACAGCAGTGTGATAGAAATAATAAATAAACTAATAAATCAGCTCTCATCGGCTCTCGCCTCTCCGATTGAGGTCAGGAAGAAAAGTCATGCTGAGGGAGCAGCCAGGAGAAGCTGCAGTGCCTAATGTCCCCACGGAGGCAAACAACTCCAAATCATATTTAGCATTTAATCTAAGGACTCCATTGCCTGTCCAAGGGGGATGTGCCAGGCAGACAATTAACTCTCTGACGGGAGCCTGGCAGGGCTCTCACCCCATGGCCACCTCTGGAAGGAGTTTGTCACTCCCCTCGTGTCCTATGGCACCCAAGCCGTGACAGGTTTGGTACTCCTCTGCTGAGGCCCTGGGGCTGTGCCACAGAACCTGAGTAACAGGATGGACACTCTTGTAGGGGTCCTGCAGTGTTTTAAGAGTTCTGTCCTTGTTTCACTTGAGGAGCTCTTTCCACAAACGCCCTTTTTGTGATTCTTTCTGTCTTGTGCATACAGAAATGCAGAAATACATTGGATTTGTGGAAGTTCTTGTCTAGGGAAAGGAGTATTTAAAATTGACAATATTATAAACAAACAGTAACTGTAGAGTTGAGGGACATCAAGCTGAACACTCATCTATTTAATATAAAGTTTACATTTACTTGAGATAAAGTTTACCTAATTCAAATCACCCTGCTGATCTCATGTAGGCGTTTCCTGCCCTGTGACACAATTTAGTGTGGGCAGGCAGCACTTGATGCTTGATAAGGCACCAGAGGGTTTTAATTCTGATACAGCACAGAAATACCATAAATGATGGGGGCAGCTAACTGGATTTGAGAAGGTGGAAAAGGACATGAGATGTTTTCTCGATACACTTATGTCATGTACAAATGTACAAGTTCTGACTAAATTAATCAACTTGACCTACCAGAGAACTTCAGAGGGTGGGTGTGAAAGTGGGCTGGGCCTTTTGTGAAATGTCCTGTAAACATTTGTTCCAGTACATTTGGTCCTCAATTTACAATGAAGAAGGGTTCATTCATCTGCAGAGGAATTGCTTAATGGCCGCTGTACACCAGAACTTTTATTAAAATAACGGTGTCACATTTCATTGCAAGGGCAGAGCTGCTGAGAGGTTGAGGAAGTGGCATTTTAAATAAAATTATGTTTCTATTCTAACGGCCAGGATTTAAATTTTTGACTTTTCACTCATTTACAGCTCGCCTGAAATATCCGAATGGAGCTGTTCTAGAGCAGCTCCTCTAGTTTTTTGGCCTTTAATGTTTGCAAGATCCATGTGTCAGTGTTTTGTTAAGTGCTCCTGGGATTTGAGGTATTTTCCCCTCCTGTGGAAAAGAATCCATGGCAGAAACGAGATCATTTGTCTTGTTACAGCTTGACATGTGTGGTGAATCAGACATATGTATGTTGCGCTATTTTTCTGCTCTATAAATGAAAATAATGTCAAATATACATAATACACATGCATATAAAAACATGTGAATGTGATTATACCTATAGATAATGTTCCAAGCTTGTCTCCGGGCGAGGCCAGGGTTTTCCCTGTGCCTGTCTGGTAGGAAAGCTCCATCCCCAGCTGTTGCTCTGAGGTTTTACATGCCCAGAGGAACATTGTAAAAAGGAGAGTGTGCTGAGAAGTTACTTTGCTTCCTCCTCTCTCCGCTTTCACGCCCTCCTCCTGTCCCTGTTTCATTGCTGCAAGTTGACAAAGTTATTTTCCTTCATCCAGGTCTCTGATGGGCAGGAAAAAGCCACTAGTCTTAATCCATAAAGGACTAATATTACCTGCAGGATCTGCAGCCTTCCTTGCTTTCTGTCTCAGATGGCATGGAATTAAATAGTGGCTATTAAAGATTAATAAGGGTGCACAGATGGTTATCAAGTGCTGGTAGCTGTGTCAGAGAGAAAATCTTCAGTGTCATTTCCAATATTTCTGTGATGTTGTGACCAAGTTTGAATTTCCCTCAGCTGTAGAATATTCAAAGTCTGGCAAAAGCTCAAGGAACTGACTGTTTTAAAGGCTCAATTTTGCATGCGGAGCTTTTCTAATTTGCAGTAAAAGTCCAGAACACCTTCACAGGAAGAATAATGGGATTGCGTTTTGGGATCTCAGTGGGAAGGGTTTGGGAGGAGTTTATCATGGAGTTTTATAGACATAGATTAAAGAAATAATGTGAGTAAATATATTGGGGTGTGGTATGAAGAGCTGGATGCTGTGCCATCCATGTTCGTGCAGTGTGACGGATGACCCTGACCATGTGCCTGATTCCCAGGATTATTTTAAAATAGGACACACTCTTCTCTGCACTCACTCTCACCACTGCAGCCAACACATTTCAGAGGAGAAATCCAGCAGGAATTGCCAGAAGCCTGAGAAGCTGTGTAGTGAATCCATTTGTACTCCCAAGTGCTGATAAAGATGTAAATGCAGTCCCATTATTTTCAAGTCTTTAAACTGAGGAAGCACTTTGATAAGCTGATTGCTGTAACTGCTCTAGGAGGTGGGTCTTGGTCACATCACCCTTCCTTCCATTCCATCACCTCAGGGAGTTACACTGAAGCTGCTGTGGGATAATTTGTTTAGAGTCTTTCCATTCAGCTGCAATATGGTCAAACCCCAACATCTAGAAATACTCAGGAAAACTGTATTGAGCTTTTTTCAAAACCATGGCATTGATTAAAAAAGTTGAGGATGTAGTTTCTGAGTTGCCCAGCTTGGTTTCCTCTGCAACCAGCAGGTTTCTACGTTTGCTTTATATTAAGTGGGAAGCCTCTTGTGTCTTGGAGCTGAGGCTGTGAGGACCAGGCCAGGTCTCCTCCTCTCTGTGTGCAAAGGAGAATTGCAGCAGCAAATCTTTAATCTTTTAACCCCCAAATTCTTTTGAACACCTATTGCTCCTTCCTGAGCTGACATTGCACCTCTATATTCTAAATCATGGCATTTTCATGCAGATTGTTTTCAGTTCTCTGCAGCTTTCCCCAGTAGGTTCATTTTTCCCTCCTGAGGACAGTGGGTGATGTTTGGAGTGGGAAGGACACGCAAGCCCAGTGAGTAGCATTTCCCTGGGGCGTTGTGACTTTTGGTTTCGAGGCTCATTTTCTCTGGGATGTGTTTTTTATTGGAGAAGAAATATGATCACAAAGCTGGGGATGAAATTATACAGGCTGTAATTCCTAACCCAGCCGTGCCATTACTGCAGGGTGTTAATTACTTCATCTTTAACCCTCTTGGAGAGAACAAAGCAGAGTTAAATGCTTTGGCCCAGTGTCAAGCAGCATGTTTGGGGTTTCAGAACTTCAAATCTTGGATCTGAAGCAAAGGAGTTTTATTAACTGGCTTTCACCAGGCATGTTTCAGTCAAGTGGTGCATAAATCAGCAGGGTTAGAAACCAACCCTTTCTGCCCATGCCTTTGCACTGCTGATTATCAAAATGCTTATCCTAAGTCAATAAGTGGTGATCTATCATGGGAATAAAAGCCTGCCTGAATATCATGTTTAATGAAACTGGAATGGGTGATACCAGACTTTGAACACGCCTTTGGTACTTCAGGTCTGCACCATAAGCTCTGCAAAGGCACATTTATACAAGTGAAAATATATATATATCTACAGAGTGCTGTCATGTGGAGGGGCTGAGGAGCTTTCATGAATTCTTTCTCAGTTTTCATTTTGCACCTCTGATCTCTGCAGGCTTGGAATAACCTTCACAGGGTATTTGGAAGACAGCTCCTTATCTGAAGAAAAGTTTCCCTTGGTCACATGAGGCTGATTCGAGGTGCTCACATCCAGATAGGATCAGGAGGGGATGAGAGCTGATGGCTCAGGTCTTGGGATGTGGATTCAGACTAGGATTTGGAAAATGTTATCTCCGTTTCAGGCAAAACCTCCTGTAGGAGGAATCAAATGTGTGTGTTTCTCTTTATAAATGTGTGTTTCTCCTGCTGTTTGCCTGGGCAATAGGAACCATTTTTCTGAAGTGGACTGAAAATCACTCCTCTGCGTTTTTCTGTGTTGTGAGACTTGCAAATTGTGCAGTGATTAAACAAAATTATCCACTGATTGGTTAGGAAGTGCATATTTCTCTCCACCAGATTTACACTCCTGTCCTGCTTGTATAATGAGAACGCTGGGGAAACTCAGGAGTCTGTGGGATTTCTGGATGTGTACAATCATTTTATGTTGAGCACTGTAACGGACTGGGTGTGAGATTACCTAGGAATTGTCACTGAATACTGACTTTGTGCTCCTTTCCAGAATGATGAAGTCCTCTGTCCACGCAGAAGAAGATGACTTTGTTCCGGAGCTGCAGAGGAGCATCCACCCCAGGGAGAGGCCGGACTGGGAGGAGACACTCAGCGCCATGGTAAAACACCTGAGCTACATCTCCTCTTCCCATTATTTGCCATTCTGAACACTCCACTCCTCTATTCCATTTCTGCGCCCTGAGTTTCAGCTTTTTAAATTGATTGCACAGTACTTTGAACAAGGCCAAAATGCTTCCCTTCCTCTGGCAGTTTGTCAAGGAGAGGGAAGGAGCTTTTACAACGCTTCTGCTCTATTAATATGTGCCCCAAAGCAGGTCTTGTAACCAATTAAAAGGTCCATAATGTCACAATGATTTTCAGTCTGCATTAACCTCTTTTTCAGCAAGACTTCTGAGCATGAAGGGAACTTCTTGTAAAAACATGCTCTTTGAAGCATGCAGCATTGTGGAGGAATGAGATTTTAGCAAAATGCTGGCTAAGTCTACAGAAATAAAACCTCAGCCTGAGAGCAAACCTGCCATCAGAGGGACCAGAGCTGCAGAAAAGCAAACATGAAGGTGCTGTTCTCATCCCACAGAAGGCACTCAGGCGGGCAGTGGGCCACAGACAGCTGGATTACCTTAATATACATGGAGTTTTTTGCAGGCACAGCTTCTCCACAGCTTCTCTGGGCTCCCTGTGCCAAGGCCTCATCACCCTCACTGGGAAGAATTCCATCCCAATATCCCATCTAACCCTGCCCTCTGGCAGTGGGAAGCCATTTCCCCTTGTCCTGTCCCCCTCTGCCTTTTAAAAGTCTCTCACCCTCCTGTGTACAAGTCCCCTGTAGGTCTGGCAGGGACTCTCAGGTCTCCCTGGAACCTTCTCTTCTCCAGGTGAGCACCCCCAGCTCTCCCAGCCTGTCAATTTTTGCACTTTTCACTTTGTAATTTTTTTTCTTCCGCGTGTGTGGCTGTTCTTCCCTTCTCTCCACCTTGGCCACCGTTGGGAGCACTGTCTGTTCCCATCAGTGTTGCTCCGGCAGCAGCACCTGCTCCCAGCTCAGAGCTTCCCACGCCCTGGAGCTGGGAGTGTGGTGGGAGTCACTGTGTGACACCTCTCTGCTGTCCGTGACCTCCAGGTGTGTCTCAGAGCTGTCAGGCTGTAATTCAGTGTCCTCACCTGTGACACAGGTTTCCTGGCATATCTCATTTGGTGGTGTTTCATTCTCCTGGTTGATTTGCAGCGAAGGGAATATTCACCTGCTTGAGGGTGTTGTGCTCACAGACAGTGCTCAGTGTTTATTTCATCCTGCACTGTGTTCCTCTCACTGGAACACTAATTCTACAGTGAAACACAAGTTCTAAAACACACTAATTTGTGTTTTAGAACTTGTCTTCCTGCACAACTCTGTGCGAGCAATGCCAAAACTGACTGGTCCACGCTGTGGAGAAGAGATTTAGAAGATGATGAACAGGGAAATTCCCATCTGGGATTGCTGCACAGTGACTTGGTGTGATGCAGGACAGTAAAGCTGCTGCACTTGTATTTAGAATGGCTGGATTTGTGCCCACAGTATTGGTTTGAGCTCAGGGTCCTCTGAATACGGTGTAAAGAGGGGAGAGAAAAACCTCACCTGCTTGTGTGTGCTGTGTTGAGCGAATCAAATTTCCATTTTCAACCTCTGCCTTACCTCCAGTCAAGGGCAATATTTAGATGTGAATATTTGCAGGACCTTGTTCAACACTGTCAGTGTTCTCTGTTTAACCAGCATATCTTTAATGTTCTGCCTTTTTCATGATCATTTGGAGCCTGAGATTTCTTCCCTCACTCTATTCCTTCGCTTTGCATTTCTAGCAGCCTCTGGTTTAGCCTTGTCCCAGAGATTGCTCCTTCCATGGTATGTGACTGTCTCAGAGTGCCACAATACATCTAATTTTTGGTTAGGAGTTGTTGAAGATGCAAATTTTGGGTTTTGTTGCTGCTTGAAGTCCCAGCCCCCAGGGCGTGGAGGCTGCAGGGTTGGAAAAGCTGTTTTCTCCTCTGCATTGGCTCCCCTGGTTGCTGCTTTGTCATCTCCCATGAATTTCACCTTCTGCCAGGTGAGCAAAGGCTGTGACAAGGGACACTGCGGAGAGCTGGGGGGTCCTGGCACTTGTCTCCTGAACTTTGCCTTGGTACAGGCTTTTATTGGCAAAAGGCAATTTATGCATTCACAGTTACATGAACAAGTCCTCCCTACTCTTCCTCCCTGCTTTTATCCACAGTATTTTTCAAAGTGCTTATTATTAATTTATGTAAGTGCTTTGTTTCCAGAGCTTTTTCTTAACAAGAAATAAACGGAAGGTCTTTCTAAATGTGTAGAGGCTGAATGTCCTCCTGTACTGTAAATATAAGGTGACAGAAACTCTATTTTTAATGTTTTTGTCATTGCCAGTTCATTCTGGGCACCTGAGTAGCTTCAGTCCTTTGCTTGATGCAACTTCTTTTCTCTTCTTTAGTTTATTATTTATACTTTCACCTGCTTTTTAACACTGCTTGTTTTGTGTTTGTGGTTTAGCAGGAGGACAAGTGATTTTGTGTTGGAGGCCTGGTTTGTTTGGGGGGAATTCCACAATTGTGGAATAGTTTGGGTTGGAAGGGACTTTAAAGCTCATCCAGTTCCACCCCCTCCACGGGCAGGGACACCTTCCACTATCCCAGGCTGCTCCAAGCCCCATCCAACCTGGCCCTGGACACTGCCAGGGGTGGGACATCTCTTCCTCGCTATTTCTGGTGCAATGTTGTGTTGCAGGTGAGTCCAGGCTGCAGGAGAGGCAGCCCTGGCTGGACAGAGTTCCCAGGAGCTGGGTACTGAGGCAGCTGCCTGTGCTCCTCAAGCATTGCTGGATTTTGTGTTGCCCCTGACTCATGCTGCGTATTTGTAGAATTTGGGTGTATTAGACACATTTTTTCGGGCTGTCTCAGCCCCCACTGTGCTGCAGCTGCTGGGTAACCTTCTCACATCCCAGGATTTCTGCCTCTGCTCCACTTCAGAAAATGCAGTTGATGATACTGACTTTCTTCATAGAACATTTCTGAGTTCTGGGGCTGAAAAGCCCTATGTGAGCCAAGGAAAATTGCAGTTTATGGATTTTCTAACATTTCTCCGAGACAGTAATGTTATTTTAAAGGAAAGGGGTATCTTTTCCTTGTCAGGCCCTGCTGACTGCTCTATTTCTAAGTTACAAGAAATGAAGTTGTGAAAGAGCCTTTATATAATATTTCTCACATGAGCCTACAAAACAGCTGTCCTCAGCCTGCATTGACTTCAGCAGAAATTGGTATTTGTGCTTAATATTACATCAACACATGTCACTGACCTCCAGAGTTACTTCCATCCCCCCTTCATGAGTTCAGGAAGTTGCAGTGTTTAAAAGCACCGAGCCAACAGCTCTCCCTCCATCAGGCTGCTGTGCTGACTGACCCTCTGTTCCAGCTGCCTTCGTCTTCCACTTGTCTAAATTCTGTGGGGAAGCAGGGTTAAAATGCTGAGATAAATATAAAAACCTTCATTGATGCCCCCATTGCAACTGTGCTGACACAGAAAGGTGCCGCGTGAAGCTGCCTTCAGCTGACACTGGAGATCAGGGGATGCTCTCAAATCAGGGGATGCACTCAAATCAGGGGATGCTCTCAAATCAGGGGATGC
>VZRL01007047.1:424762-461111 GCA_013397895.1 Origma solitaria
CCCTGGCACAGATCTCCATGGAAGCTGTGGCTGTCCCTGGATCCCTGGCAGTGTCCAAGGCCAGGCTGGACAGGGCTTGGACCTGGGACAGTGAAGGTGTCCCTGCCCATGGCAGCAGGTGGAACAAGATGAACTTTAAAGTCCCTTCCAACCCAAACCCTTCTGTTACTCTCTGTGTGCTTCTGCAAAAAACTTTTCCTGCACTTTTCCAATTCTTTCAGCTTTGGAAACTTTTAAAAAATGAGTTCCTAAGCCCATGGAAGGTTTATTTCCCCTCCTGGTGCGCCCCTGGCTGGGATCTCACGGGATCTGGGAGTTGTGTTGTCCATAACAGGGTCATGAGGTGACCGCTCAGGTGTTACTGGTGTAAAACCAGGCTGCCTGGAAAAGGGGAACCTCTAAACTACAGATGGAAAGCCCTCATGAATCTGTGAGTTTGACAAGTGCACAGGAGGGCAGCAGCTGCAGTTGGTACCCATCAGCCTTTTAGGCTCATGCTGATGGAACTTTCTTAGGAGAAATGCAAGCCTATAAATGCTTTCGAAAGGCACAGGGGTGAGAGTCTGTCCTCTGAAGTCCCTGGAATAATCTTAGTTCTTAGGTCAGAGGGATTCTGAGATCTGTGGTATTTTCAGCATTTGATACCAGATAGGGAAGGTACCATGGCTTGTGAAGGTAATAAAGATTTTTTAATGAGACCTCAATACATCACTGTTAAATCTGGGACATGAGTGAGGGGAAAACTATTTTTAAATGCAATTATGAAAGTGTGCAGAGATTAGTGCATTGTAAGGGTTTAAAGAAAGATTTTTATGTCCTTATTGTTTGTTTCTCATTCTCTGTACAGCACTCGACCAGTGCTGCCCCAGGTCTTGAGTGGGGCTTCTGCAAGAATAGATGCCAAAAATAGAATACAAGGGGCTTCTTTTTTGATTAGTGTTGGTTGGCTGGTTGGTTTTTAATTCACAGAACATCAGGCCTGTTTCTGATGCAGGCTAACATGAATACTTCCAGGAGCTGTGGCAAAATCTGAATAAAAAGGGAATGTGGTGAATCCATTTACTTGGCCCTGTCAGCTGTACTGATTTCCAAACAGTGGTTTACTGAAATGATCTAATTTTAGCTTCTGAGATATGTAGATATAATACCCTTAAACATGTTAAAATCAATATTTTGTTTTTTTTTTTTCCTGTGGCTCATCATGCTTTGTATGTGTATGAACCAACACCAGAATTTTTCAGCTGAGGATGTGGTTGGGAGCTCTGAAATTACTGTCAGGCTTTTGTCCAGACTGATCCTGTTCTCAGATCCACATTATGGACATAATTTCTTGGGGGAAAAATTGCTTTTGAGCTCTGACTGGCCAGCTGCAAGTTTTTTTAAAAAGTTTAAAGTTTTAAGATCTCAAGTACAAGGGGACGTTTTGGGAGATATGAAGCTGAAATTGTGGGTTTTGTTCTGCGATTTTTTGAAGGGCTTGGACAATTCAGTAGAAATGGACTTTAGAATCATGGAATCTCCTGAGCTGGAAGGGCCCCACAAGTCACTGAGTCCAACTCCTGGCCCTGTACAGGATGGCCAAGCATCCCAACAATCCCACCCTGTGCTGAGAGCATTGTCCAAATCCTCCCTGGGCTCTGGCAGGCTCAGAGCCTGACTTAGATGGTTGTCCACTGAAATGCTCCAGTATTTGGCTTCTGCCTCTGAGTCTGAGGGTCACTGCCATTCTGAAACACCATGGAAAATGTTACCTGTGAGTTTGGAGCTTGGGTTTGTGCTACTGAGGGTCCTCAGGCTCTGGACTTGCCTGGATTCCTGGGTCAGAACGCTGTTAATCTCGCAGGAAGTGCAGTGTGTGTTCTGTGTGTATTCACTTGGCAGCACTTAATGCGAATTGCTGCAGCTCAGGCTGGGGAACAGTTAGAGCAGAGTGAGGATGGGATGGAAATGGGAGTCCAGGGAGTGGGGAGAACCCAGGCATGTGACACCAATGTTTTGGGACAGGCCAGCACACCAGGCAGGCATCAGGTGCAGTAACATTCTGGTCAGTGCAGATCTGCTCTGGCCTTGCATCAGTAACCTGGAGTTCCTTTTCAGTCCACATAACTTGCTTTTCCTTGTTATTGCTGCATGAATCCAGTATTTTTTTCCCTCGTTAAGCTTTTGGCAAGGGTTTCTGCTGCTGTGTGAGGTTCTTTCTGTGCCTCTTGGTTAGAGAGGCCTTTTCATTTCACAGGCTGACTCCCAGCATGGAACTCGTCCCCTAGAATCTTCAGAAATTGGGGCAATCACTTAATTGGCACATTGGCTTCCATTTGGGTTTGCCAATTAAATAAGTTCAATTAAGCCAGAATGGATACTGTATTTTTGGCAGGAAGTATTAATTCATAGCAATCATTTAGTTTTCATAGGCAAGAGCAGCAATAGTTTCTGGTTACATTTACATGTGTGCACTCTGGCACTACAGTGTTGAGCCAGGAGATCCAATTATATTTTCTAAATATCTGTTTGAAAGTCTGTTTCTATAAAGCAAAATGAAGGCGTGGTTTAGAATGTGCTAAGGCTGGGTCAGTGCAGTGTGTTGTGCACCATGATTGATCACCAGTTTTAATGCACCCTGTCTGGCATTTCTTTCCTGATTCTGGCTCAGCCCAGCTGCTGTTGCTGGTGGTGCTGTCCTGTGGTGCTGGGGATGCTCTTGTAGCTTCTCCAGGTTATTCCCTGCCCTGAGCTCTGGACTGAGTATTACACTATCCTCACCCTCCACCTCTTTCCCTCCCACCCTGTTGCAGAGCCAATCTCTTTCTATGCCTGTTTTGTTGTCAGGTTACAGGAAATGCCACAGTTGTTTGAAATGTACTTATTTTGAGAGATAAAACTTACAATTTATTTACTGTCAATCACTTTTCCCTAGTCCCAGCTGCTTAAACATACGGTGGGACATTTAAGAAGGGAAAGAAGTCTCTTATTTATAAGTGGTTCATTTTGACTGGCTTTTATTTTTTTTCAGATCAGTGTCCATGTCTTCTTAGCGACCATAATGCAGGAAAAAGATGGAACTGTTTCTGAAGGGTTATCAATAGTTTGGTCATCCATCCCCTTCCATTCCCCACCCCAATTTAAGGCCAAGAGACAAACAAATCATGTCACAGTTTGTCTTTCTGAAGGTTGTAGGCATTAATTGTTTTTGGCCATGATTCAGCCTTCTTAATTATAAAGCGATGAATTATTCCCTGAAGATGTTGGTAATCTTTAGCCTGACTTTTTTATTTAAATCATTCCCTCCATTTCTGCCTTGTTGCACAGTATTGGGCACTGCTGTGTTGGTGTAGGGCTGCACGATGTTTTTTGGGATTTGATCAAATACCATGGTTGCTAGGGCACAGATTATTCATGGAATCATGGAATGGTTTGGGTTGGAAGGAACCTTAGAGCACATCCAGTCCCACTCCTGCCATGGCAGGGACACCTTCCACTATCTCAGGTTGCTCCAAGCCCTGTCCAACCTGGCCCTGCACACTGCCAGGGATGAAGAGTTGAGAAGGGAATCACTGAACTAATCTTGTTCAGGAGTAACCCCCCAAAGGGAGTTCAGCTTTCCTCTTTTAAACTGGATTGTTTCAGGGGCTTGTAGTGTACCCCTGAAGCAGCTGCAGCTGCAAGGAGAGGAGGTAGGAGAGAGTAGCCTGGGCTGAAGGATGGGGTGGGAGTTTAAAATATTGGCCTTACCTCTTCAAACCAGGCTATCACAAACCCTGCCCTCAGGCCAGCCATGCTCCTGATGAGCCTCTTGTTTCACTAAGTGCAAAAGAATTTTCAGGGTCTGCTTGTTCTTGATTTGCTCTGTGACTTGTACTGCAACTAAATATTCTCAGCCTGAAAGCACCTGCAGCTGCTCTTTGGTGTGGGTGCGGAATTCAGAGTTTAACTGTTGGTTCTTGCTGTGGCACAGCTTTTTCCCTGGGTGTGTATGTGTTCCCTGGCTGCTCTGCACAGAGCATCTGCTGTGCCACAGTTGCAGTCCCACGTAGCAAGGGCTTCTTAATTTGTTTGGGGTTAACTTCTCTATGCATGTGTTTTTATGTCTCAGTTTCTGGGTTTTTTTCCCCATAAATATTGACCTTTAGGGGAAAAAAAAATCTGTAATTCTCTGCTAATAATTTTATGAATGCAAGAAAACATCCTTGGGGGATGAAGGTTCTCACCATCGGTTTCTGCAGAGTTCATGTTCTTGGGGATATGAGGAAGAGGTCATTGTAGAATTCCAGAATGGATTTGGTTGGGATGGACCTTAGAGATCATCCAGTGCCACCGCTGCCATGGGCAGGGACACCTCCCACTGTCCCAGGGTGCTCCAAGCCCTGTCCAGCCTGGCCTGGGACACTGCCAGGGATCCAGGGGCAGCCACAGCTGCTCTGGGCACCTGTGCCAGCGCCTGCCCACCCTCCCAGGGAACAATTCCTTCCCAATATCCCATCTGGCCCTGCCCTCTGGCACTGGGAAGCCATTCCCTGTGTCCTGTCCCTCCATCCCTTGTCCCCAGTCCCTCTCCAGCTCTCCTGGAGCCCTTTAGGCACTGCCAGGGGCTCTGAGCTCTCCCTGGAGCCTTCTCGTCTCCAGGTGAGCACCCCCAGCTCTCCCAGCCTGGCTCCAGAGCAGAGGGGATCCAGCCCTGGAGCAGCTCTGTGGTCATTATTCACATTCCCAGATCTTGCAGCATCAAATGTCCTGTTCTGACCTCACCTGAGTGACACCAGGTCATTTCTGGAGGGTGGTGTCCCCTCACATTTCCAGTCCGTGTCACCTGTCCTGGTGGGAAGGTGAGTGAGGAGTCGTGCCCAGTTTGTAGAGCTTGCTGTGTGATCGCAGGCCGAGCTTTGCTGTACCCTTGGACAGAGTGCTGTGCTGTTCAGGAGTTTATGGACAGTGCATGGTATAAATTGCATGCTACAGACAGACACATTCCTCACATTGCTGTGTTCTTACAGGGCTTTGGGCAGTGGATCCCAGTTTTGTGCTCGTGCCATTGGAAACAGCTCTTTTCTATAAACAAAAGCTGAGTCCAGGTTGGATTAACACACAGGAATATAAATTCCTGTTAATTGTACTTACTCAGATGCTGGGGTTGAACATCAGGCTGCTGTTTTTTCCATCTTCCCCATTTCACTGCTGCTGCGGTGGGACAACTCCTGAGTTGCTAATCCAATTTATACCTATAACATAACATCACATTGTTATTTGCATAATCACTGGCTGTGGCCAGGGACTTACCAGAGTGGGATTTGCTCGTTTGAGCCTGAATCCATCTCTGTTGGGTTTTGTGTGATGAGAAATTGTTTTTTACCATAACACCCCAAAGCTCCACTTGTCCTTTTATATCCAAGCCACGATTAGGATCCCCTCCTCTCTCTGTGCATCAAACTCTAGGTGGGGTCTCTGGGGTCTTTTTTTACCAACAAGAAACTAGAATCAAAAGTATTGTGCTCGGTGGATGTTCTATTTTCTGTGGCTTTTCTCTATAATTTATTTTGTAGGCTGTACAGAAGCAGGACTCTAACCCTGGCTTTCTTTCCCACGGATATTGTATGTGGGATTTTTGTTCTTAAAGAAAGTACATTCCTGAGCCACTCTGCCATTGTGTGAGGCTGTGTACTGTACCCTGCAGCTCCTGGGCTTTGGGAATGGTAATCAGGCCCCACTATAGGAATGTCACATCCAAACTGAGGACTGTCAGGGAGTTAGCATGCTAATGCATGCCAACCATTCACTTCTGCTCAGTGCATCCATTTTAGCCCCAAAAACTGTGGATTTTGTGAAAGAAAACACAAGTGTGGGACTGTTTTGCTGGAAATCACCAGTACCCCTTGCATGCATTGGATTCATGTGCAGAGAATCAGTGAAAATCTTTGTGTCTCTTTAAGGCTCACTTGGGAAATGTTGCCATGACACAAAACCAAGCTGCTGTGCAGAGGTGAATTTTGGTCTCAGTGACAGTGGCAGTGCCAAAGGAGGTGCTCAGAGCTGCCAAGCTGCTTGTTCCATGTCTTGGATTCCACTTCAGTGGTTTTACATGGGAGCTGGAGAAGGTTTTACCCACGTATGCATGAGCTGCAGATCTTTATTTGAAAACACAGTAGATGAATAGTTAAGAATTTGTTCTTTGTTCATTCCAGGCTGATCCTTTAAATTATGGTAAATGGATGCCCTGGACCAACTCCTCTGTGATGCTAAGTCTCAGGAATGAGAGGATTCCCTGAATTTGCCAGCTCCTGGCAATGCTTTAAGATGTTGGGGTTTTTTGTTTTGCTTTTTCTTATTCCCCACCCCACCCCCCCCCTTTTAGTGGAGATGCTGGGAATAGAAAAAGCACATTCTGTGTGGTCCTTTAAAAAAAAGAGAAGAATTCCCTTTTATACATGCCATGCAATAAGTACTGGCTGGAGCCATTCAGAATTGGGAACATGAAAAATGGAATTAAAAGTTCTAAACTCACAAAATGATACACATTCAAATGTCTTTACTGAATGCAGATTTCTTAGACATGGGATTAAGAATATGCATTGCCAATGTTCAAAGTTCCCTTACTGGAAGCACTTGTCATTTTTCACTCTTTTTCTCTATCCCATTATCTCAGTTGCCATGAGATTTTCAAGGCATGTCTGGCTGGGTGAGTGTTTCTCCACATTCCACAATCCCCAAACTGAGAGCTAAAATGAAAAGTCAGTACTACCTCTAATTATGTGAGCCGTCCTGGCCTTGAGCTCTGCACCTAAACCACCCCTCCAGCCAGAAAGGATGTTTGCACTAAGGAAGGAGCTAAGTGATGACTTCAATTTAAAAAAGAAAAATTAAAAGGTTCCAGTGTTTCTTACTCTGAAAAATGTCCTTGTGCTGGGTGTTATTGAATGTGCCCATGCTGCACTCTGCTGATGAGAACATGAACAGCACAGGATTAATCCTTAAAATCACAGAATCAGGGGATGGTTGGTGCTGGAAGGGATCTTAAAGCCCATCAAGTTCCACCCGCTGCCATGGACAGGGACACCTCCCACTATCCCAGGGTGCTCCAAGCCCCGTCCAAGCTGGCCTTGGACACTTCTAGGGATGGGGAGACCACAAACTCTCTGGTCAATTAAGAAATGGAGGATTGGATGGGGATATTTCATGTTACTTTTAACTTTTTTGGTAAAGCTGGTGTAGTATAACAAGCAAGAGTTTTGGTTTGAGATGGCATTGTGAGACCTGGGTATCTAAACCAGGTGTTGCTTCTTTATTTTAAATGTGTCCAAATATCTTAAGCAGCTCTGAAAAATGTAGCTGCAATGTATTAAAGTGACAGAGCCATGCTGTATGAAAATACTTAGGAAATTCATTTGCCTCTGCTAAATGAATCTATAGAAAGTGGTAACATGAAGAACTTGGAAAATATTTGCATTTCTATCATATTGTCCCTGTACCTCTGACATTTTGGGGTGAATGTTGTCTCTTCACGCACTCCCATATATTTCTGCCATTCCAAACACTAACGCAGTTATAGAGTTGCTGTGCTCAGTGCATCTTAATCCTTTTAGGGGTAAATACTGCAGAACTGGGACCTTTCCTTTGGAGTTATTTGGTCCTGCTCAGACATGGTGACTTTGAGTTTAGTGCAGTATTTTCCCTTTCCTTCGTTGATTTATTTATGGTGCAGAACCAGGGTAGCTGTTACAACATCTGAAGGAAGAACAGGGAAAACTTTCTCTCCCTGGAGTGTATTAAAGGCTGTGGGGTCGAAGCTGGGGTGGACCATTCTTCCTTCCTTGTGCTCCAGGTGAATTCCTGGGCAGTAGTCCTGAGAGCAGGACAGTGCTGCTGGAGCCATCACCTTCCACCTTGCAGGGAGCAATCCCACAAGGGATTTTTGTGGGACACTTTCTTTTTAGTGCTGTGGAGCAATTCCTGCGCAGAAGTCGATGCTGAGACAGCTCTGTGCAGTGAGTTGGTACCCAAAATCTGGGGTAGCTGTTGATGTCCTTGTGCATGAACACCGACTTGAGACCTCTCCATTCCTCCTCATGCCAAGTGAAGAAATTACTGCTCCCTGCAGAGTAACGACTTCTCCTGAAACAACATTTCTGTTCCCTGCTGTTCTCAAGCAAAGAAGTAAAACTGCAACAAAGCTTTGGGGTCCTTGAGAGCTCTGAAGAGGGTTTGGGTTTTTTTCCTCTCTTTGTATTTTTTCCCTCCAAGAAAATCAAGGGGAAATGAAGATGATGTAAAGGAAAGACTGTCATGGAAACGAAGCAGCATTTGGAATCAGCTCTGCTGTTTTTAGAAACAAGGCCATTTGCTGACAGAATTCAGAGCAATCTGGTCCCTCCAAACTGGTTTTGGTGAGAGACTGACAGTGGAAAGAGGAATAAATGTTAGTGCCTGTCTAATAGTTATTCTTGCTTCATGATAACCTTATTGAATTCCCACCTTCAGAAATCCCACCTGGATTCAGCCACCTGCTGAGGCGTAGCTGTGGTGCCTCCTCAGGGCTCTTTCTGTAGTCCTGTGGAGAAGCAGCTATGGGATTAGCTGTAGGATTCCAGGGTTTCCTGTGCATCCCAGAGAAAATCTGAGGCAGCAGGAGGAGGGCTGTGGGTTCTGCAGTGGTTCAGTGTTCTCCCCTGTTGAGGATACCAAGGTGGAAACCTCATCACGTCGTGTTCACTGGACTGTTGTGTTCAGTTTTACACGTATTTTCAGGTTGTGTTACGTCTCTGCATGTGAGGGAGACAGGTTGACATGTTTTCTGATAAATGCAAGGAGACTTTTTAGGAGAAAATCCTTTCATATTATGCAGCGGAATCGTTAGATATAAATTATTTATGACTAAGGTTTCCTGTGCTAGAGAGCACAAAGCTGAAGTTTTCTAAATCATGTCTATAAATAAAAAGACCAGAAATTTCAAATGCTTAAAGCCTGATTTGTGAGAGCTCTCGGATTCTGCTCTTGGATTCCCAGGGAGTTTCAGAGCAACACTTGAACATGTCCAGGGAAGGAGCAGGGCAGGGGAAGGGTCTGGAGCCCCAGGACTGGCTCAGGGAGCTGGGGGGGCTCAGCCTGGAGAAAAGGAGGCTCAGGGGGGACCTTGTGGCTCTGCACAGCTCCTGACAGGAGGGGACAGCCAGGGGGGTCAGGCTCTGCTGCCAGGGAACAGCGACAGGAGGAGAGGGAACGGCCTCAGGCTGGGCCAGGGGACGTTCAGGTTAGATATTGGGGAAAATTTCTCCTGGAAAGGGCTGTCCAGCCCTGACACCGCTGCCCAGGTCAGGGGTGGGGTCACTGTCCCTGGAAGTGTTCCAAAAACATGTAGACACGGAACCGTGGGGCTTGGTTCAGTAGTGAACGTGGATGATGGTCTTGATCTTAAAGGTCTTTCCCACCCTTGAGGATTCTGTGCTCCACGGGAGGATGGGAGAGGCAGCAGGCGTTCTTCCTCCTCCCTAGAGGAAGGGTTTAGTGCGATCTGCCTGCCTGGCAATCCCTGCAGGTATCTCTGACGAAATACTGAGTTCCTGCAATCTTGTCTCAACTGCTACTGATACAAGTGCAGCTCTTGGAAGAATTTCTTGGTCCAGGGGAAGCTGGTAAAGTGGTGTCGCTCCAAAGCCTTCCCTGCAAAGGTAAGAGACTGAGGATCCTGATAAATCAATTTGCTGTGTGCTGGGTTGAGCTTTAATTTGTTTACCAAGTTTTGGACTGGAGCAGATTGATACAGCAGTGACATTCAGCTGTGAAAATGGGACTAAAGCATTTGCATAAACAGATTTGCTCTGCAATTACCAGGTTTCCACAGCACAGTGATGCATGGAGAATAGGGAAGTGAGAAGCCAGTGATGATGCCAGGTAGCTGATTTTCAGATGTAAATAATCCAACTGTTTCCAAATGATTTTTCAAATTAAATTACTGTGACACAAAGCACAAAAGATGACAAATCTCATTTGGAGGGTTTTGTTTGTGTTTCAAGGGGAGAGTAACCTAGGATGGCATGCTGCATGCCAAGTTTTGCATCAAAACAGGTGCAAAATAGTGAATAAAGTCAATTTTATGTAGCTATGTATCTTTGGTTTGAATGGAAAGGAGCTGTGGTTATTAAAGGGTAATACAGTTTCTAAAATAGCAGTAAGTTTCTTTTTTGGTATCTGTCTCTTCACCAAGTTTTTGTCTGATGTTGGTAGCTCCTAATCAGTATTTGAGCTTGCACAAGTTCTGCACCTTTGTTTACCTTTCTGTGCTTTTGCCTCAGCTGTGAGCGTTGGAGAGGCTCTGCTGTTCTGCAGTGGAGCCCATGGAGCTCAGATCTAACTGGCAAAGCCTCTGGAGTTAATTACTGCCTTGCATCTCGTTGTCCAGTTAACGGGATTCAGGAAATGGGAGAGGCAGAATTCCAGCTTGATTTGGACATAACTCCACTGGGAAGGAGAGGATAATACAACTTTTCCAAGAGAGGTGCTGGCATTTTGGGCTCCTGGAGGTGTGAGTTTTGCCTACGCCGCTTTGAGTCAGATCCAGGGAGGTCTCTGCCCACTGCTGCAAACTGGCTTGAAGCCCACGTTTTCTGTCAGATTGTTTATCCATTTTTATATCCCACTAGCTCCTACTGCTGATGGAGAAGAAAAAAGTTTTTTCTCCTACAGAAATTCTGTTCCTTAGAAAATTAAGCAAGCACATCCAGCTTGGCCTAAAAGCAGCTTGTTGGAATGGCACATTTATTCTTGTAATTAGTTATCTTCTTATGTAAAATACCTGTAAGGTTTATTAAATTGGTGTTCCTCTTAATGCTAAAATTCACAATGAGACACTCAAGTGTCCTATTACATCCCGAAGTGATTGTGTGCTCAGTATGTCAGTCAGCCCAGGGTAGGTTTATTGAAGTGTATAAATACTGTTCCCATTTTCCTCTGGTGAGTGGCTGTGCCTGCTGTGCAGAGCTGTGGGACAGTGGGGAAGGGTGCCCTGTCCCTTCCCAGAGCTGTGGGACAGTAGGGAAGGGTCCCCTGTCCCTTCCCAGAGCTGTGGGAATCGTGGGGAAGGGTCCCCTGTCCCTCCCCAGAGCTGTGGGACCGTGGGCTCAGAGCCCTGGCTGCGGGCAGGGCTGGGGAAGGTGCAGCTGGGACAGTGAGGGACAGCCTCAGGTTTCTGCAGTGCTGCCCAAAGGGTGGAGCTCGCTCAGAGCAGATTTTCCAAGGCAGTGCTCAAGCAGCAGGAGCTGGGTGGTGCAGCTGCTGGTGGGTGTTCATCTCCTCAGCACCAGGCTCATCCTGGAGCCCCTGGCCAGGGCCGTGGGTGCTCTGCAGCCTGCTTGGCTTTGGCCAGGGGAGGCACTGGGATGGTCACAGGGGTGGAGCAGCTCGGCTGTGGGGAGAGGCTGAGAGAATTGGGATTGTTCAGCCTGGAGAAGAGAAACTCCAGGGTGACCTAATTGTGGTCAGCCAAGGATCTGAAGGGGCTGAGAAGGAAGATGGAGAGAGACTTTGGACAAGGGCCTGGAGCTACAGGACAGAGGGAATGGCTGCCCACTGCCAGAGGGCAGGGCTAGATGGGATATTAGGAAGAAATCCTTCCCTGTGAGGGTGGGCAGGCCCTGGCACAGGTGCCCAGAGCAGCTGTGGCTGCCCCTGGATCCCTGGCAGTGTCCAAGGCCAGGCTGGACAGGGCTTGGAGCAGCCTGGGACAGTGAAGGTGTCCCTGCCATGGCAGGGGTGGCACTGGATGATCTCTGTGGTCCCTTCCAAAATGAACCATTCCGGGATTCTCCTCCCATTGCCTGAAGCAGGGCCATGGACCCACAGTAGCACAGTGTCCCTGGTGACTGTAGCAGGACTGTCACACGGATAACACAGCTGTGGCCTCGCCCCTGTGCCTGTCTGCTGTTCAGTGGGATGAATCCCTTCCTCTGTGGCACTGCTGTGGTTGATGAGAACAGGCAGGAGAATGACACTGACGTATTCACTGCAGCTCTTGGTGATGTGGTGAAGCTCAGGTACAGGTGACCCATGTCAGGGTAAAGGGGGAGCTTCAGGGAGGGGTGACAGATTGTCCTGTGCTCATCCCACACATGGGTTACATCCCACAACGTTGGGTTGTGCTGGTCCACCTGTGAAGTTTTGGGAGTGGAGACCAATTTTTCCATATTTCACACTGCAGAGTGAAGCTGTGTTCTGTTATTAGTCTCAGCTTTGGGATGGATCCCTCTCTGTTCAGAGATCTTCTGCTGGACCAGCTGAGAGCCATTGGGTCTGATGTGACATTAGGGCAATCATCTGTGTGCTGCTGTCATTAGAACAGAGACTTGATGGAATACTTCTTGGTTCCAGGCCTGTAAGAGAAGAAACATTGAAGTGCCTTTCTTCCTCCTGGTTCAGCATTGACTCTCTGGGACATTATTCATGATTTTAGTGCATTGTATAAAGCAGAAAAAGCTCATTCAGCTGTGTCACCCACATCACTGATGCACAGTCTCTGGCCAGCATCAGTTGTCTTTCTCCTCCTGCTCTGTGAAGTCTATGCTGGTCTTGCTGTTTGATCACTGCTCTCTCCATGAAAGCCTCCCTGACGCCCCTCATTCCTCTGGATCACAGTGGGAGAAGCCCATGGAGCCGAGTGTTTGTGTCCCTTGTGATGGAGAGTCCAACCGCAGCTGAGCTCATGGCCCGGGAAAGGGCAGCTGGGGAAGGAGGGGATGGGAAAGTGTGACAGAACAGCAAGGAGGGGGTTTGGAGTTCTGGCCTCGCTGAAGTAAATGAATTTTAGTGATTAGGGAATTTTAATATCCTCAAGCACTTAAACCAATAGCTTCAAACATCTATTTTAGAAGTTCACCTCCCACATATAAGCAGCTCTGTCATTAACTTGTTTTCCATTGTGTGAGCAATGCAGTTTCTTGCAGTGCCTCTGCCTGAGTCTAAATGCACAGATGTCTGGAAAATCAGGTACTTAGTGAGGAGTCCAAGTATGGAGTTTGGGAATATCTATTTCACTCCCACCTCTGAAAATCTCTGCTTTAGAAACCAGAAGTAGAAATGAATTAAAACCTGGGTTTCACAGTTATACCAACACTTGGGGCAGGAAGAGATTGTCACCTCCCTGATCCCAATCCCCAGGGTCAGTTTTCCCTGGTAAAAAGGCAGAATTCAACTTGAGCACATCTGAGGTTTGTACTGCCGTGCAGAACAGAGGGGCTCCTGCTCAGCAGGCAGAGTGCAGAGCTCGCAGGCACATTTTAACCTTGCTTTTCCTGTCTCCTTCCCTGCAGGCCAGAGGTGCCGACATTCCGGACATCCCCGGGGAGCTGCCGCTCCGCTCCTGCGGCAGCACAGCCAGCATGAAAGTGAAGAATGTGAAAAAGTAAGAGCAGACTTCTGTGATCTTCTGTCTTTCCTGGGCTTCTAGTTTTGCCATGCTGAGTTTTAGCTGTTGTGCTGCAGGGCAGAGCATTCAGCAACAATTTGTGATGATCTGTCTTCAGCAGAGCAACCAAAATCCGTGTGGAGCAAAGGCAGTTTGAGCTAATGGAGCCTAAGACTGGGCATGAGAAGTTTTGTTGCTTCTCTCACCTCTTTCTGGCTGTAGAAGCAAAGCTAGGTATAGTTTTGAACCTCACTGTTGCAGTGTTTTTAATTTTCTTTTGTGATTCTTTCTGAAAGTGATTAATTTTTTAAAAAACCCACAGCAGAATGTATATAGAGAAGAATCTCAAAAGAAGCCTATGCAATGTGTAAATGAGATAATTTTCCCTGTCTCCTTATGCTCTGGAAAGCTAAACCAGGACAAGTGGGTGGCCTAGATGTGTTTTTTTATCTGATTTTTTTTTCTTTTTTCTTTTTGCATTCTGTCCTCTCTAACTTCATTTGAATGGATTTTACACAATTTTCCCTTCTAAGGGATGTTTTTTCTTCCCCGATCTCCCAGTTTGCTTTTTTTTCCTGTGGCCTCATACTGTATTTCTGTCTCTGCTCTTCTCCCAGAGACTATAAACCAAGTCATTATGCTTGCAGCAACGGGAATCAGAAATAATCAATATTACTTTGCTAAAAATGCTGACTTGAGGAGCAGAACTCCCTGAGACTGATGGATCTGAGCCTTCAGCTCACCCCTCTGGTGCTCTGCTGAGAGGGAAATGGCTCTTTGTTTCAGTGCTGAGCAGCCAGATGCTGCATCTCACTTCCCACTTGTATTCCCGTGGGAAGAGGGAGCTAGATAATGACAATCTCATTGGCTCATCACCAGGAATATCTATAGGAGTCTGTAATAGCTTCAGCAGAATCAGGAGCATGTTGCAGAGCCAGAGGAGCTCCCCAGCAGCCACCAGTGCGACTGGAGACACTTGGGAATAATTATGCCTGACTTTTGAATTTGCAAAAGGCAAAGGATAAATAGAGTTTGTTCTGCACCCTCAGATACATCCCCCCGGGACTGATGGGCTGTGATGCCTTTCACAGGTAAAGTTCTGCTTTCCTCGTGTCTTGTGTAAGGCTGTGGATGTGCATTTGTGAGGTGCAGCTGCTTGTCCCTGCTCCGTGTCTGAAATCCTGCAGGATGTGCTGCTGCTGGAATGCCACAGGCAGTTCTGTAGGGCTGCACTGGGATGTGGTGCTGCTGGAATGTCACACACAGTTCTGTAGGGCTGCACTGGGATGTGGTGCTGCTGGAATGTCACACACAGCTCTGCAGGGCTGCACTGGGATGTGGTGCTGCTGGAATGGCACAGTTCTGCAGGGCTGCACTGGGATGTGGTGCTGCTGGAATGGTACAGTTCTGCAGGGCTGCACTGGGATGTGGTGCTGCTGGAATGTCACACACAGCTCTGCAGGGCTGCACTGGGATGTGGTGCTGCTGGAATGTCACACACAGCTCTGTAGGGATGCAGTGGAAAAGCCACTTGGCATTTCAGCTTTCCTGTCTCAGTCAGTTCCTTTCCTCGCTGTTTTGGTGTATCGCATCAACAAATCCCTGTGTTCACTTGCCTTTAGGATGAGAAAGTTGTTGTTGTTTTGTATCAGTACCTGTGGTTTATTTCTGCTGAGTGATCTGCATCCATCTCATGGTGTGCTCTTGGTGTGCTCCAGGTTATCCTTCACAAAGGGGCACTTCCCGAAGATGGCTGAGTGTGCACATTTCCACTATGAAAACGTGGACTTTGGCAACATCCAGGTGAGTCTTGGATTTCTTTTATACACAAAACACCTTGTGCTTCCTGCCAGCTGACTTGGTGGGGATGCATACAGGGACCTCGACTGAGGCTTATTTAGTTTGTTGCCAAATGTTTAGTGATAAGGAGTTAAAACGCTAGAGTCTTTATTTGGAATTGCTTCCTTGTGTTGGGGCAGAATCCGCGCTCAGTCATGTACGTGGAGCTCTCCTTTGAGCTTGGAGATGGTTTTATTTCCACTGCATTTGGCTGATTGTCACTGTTTTAAGACTGTATCAAACATTCAGTCTTGAGTCATCAGTAATCACCGCATGTGTATTTTTGGTTTGTGTGTGTGTGTGTGATTAAACAATTGTGTGAATGTATTTATGTAAATACAAATAAATCAAATTTACCCCTTCCCCTAGCTCTGCATTGTGCATTGCAGCAGCTGTGTCATCAGAACACCAGAAACTGCTCGTCAGCCTGAGCTGCATTTCTGGAAGTGTGTGCAGGCTCTGCTCCTCTGGGATCCCTCCTTCAGGAATACAGGCAGAAGCATTTTCCAGGGTGGGTGAGACCCAGGAGTTTCTCACCAGCAGGACACATTTTGTTCTGCACTTAGAGGAGCAGGAATGCCTCCAGCATCTGCCAGCCTTGTAGCCAAAAGGAGGTTACAACCTTTTCATTTGTAAAACATTTCCTGTAATACCAAGTGAATTATTTACAGCCTTTCATGCTGCCGTACTTGACAGTTTTGCAAGCAGAATAATGGGTTTTTTCTCTCTCTCTGTAAAATTCCGGCTGGGAAGGAGCTTGGGTCCTGCTCAGGGCTGGGATCTGCTGTTGCTCACACGTGGTGGCTCTGGGTGGGTTGGTTCTGCCGTGAGGGCTCTGCAGGCACAGGCACACCCTGAGCAGAGCCACTGACACAAAATTCTGGGCACGAAATCGAGTGCAAAGAGCTCGGTTCCCATCGAGGTTCCCTGGGAAATGGGCAAACAGGAGCAGTCCTCGCTCTGCTGGAAACTGTTTATTTTCATTTTCTGTGTGTAGGAGCAGTGTGACTGATCCATGTCCCTGCGTTCTGTCTCCTGGGAATTTGCTGATTTGACACAACTAATTTCTCAGTCATTCTAGAGAGAAGTATTGTGTTGGAGCAGGTCTGTGTCCATACAGGTGTGGTTTTTACATCCTGTGGTCTTCTTGAGTTCTCCCTGCCATCATCCAGGGATGTTCAGCACAATGTGCAGCTGCACAGGGAGCACAAGCTGTGCATGGCACGTTGTTTTGATGACTAATAATTAATTCTTTTGTGGGTTTAAGCATTTCCTGGGATTTTTTCAGGATGGCAGGGCAGACCTGCAGGGTTCTTTTTGGTGTTTGTGAAAGGCAGAAGTAGAATCAGGGAATACATCCTTTCCAGGTTTTGCTGAAGCATGTTCTGGTGGGAAGATCCACAAGCAGGAGTGGTCTAGCACTTTCTGTGATGTCACTGCTGCTCCTGCAGCCTCCCCTGCTCCTGCTCTGTGGCCGCTGGCACAACCAGACCAGAGGCTGGAACCGGAGGAAGTCTGCCTGAAAAACAGAATTTGTGGAAGGATGTAGCACAGGAAATAAAAATGGTGTTGGTTATTGAGCTGTTATTGGTTATCTCAGCCCTGACCTGTTTTCTGTGTCTGTGCTGTGAAACCAGGAAGAAATCGAGCTGGTGGCCGCATGAGAAGAGCTGTCAGAAAATTGAGACTCTGTGTGTTGTGGGGTCAGTTCTCTGTTTCCACCACATTTGCCTCTGAAAAACCCTACATGTTTAGCTATTTGTGTCCCTAATGCAAAATTTTTGCCGAAATAAGGTGACTCAGGTCCTCTGTGCCTCTCATTCCTTCCTTTTCCTAAGCAAGGTTTCTGATAAATCCCTACAGTGTCAGGACTTTTTTATATGGTGAAAAATCTCTTTGAGAACGAGAGCTTTGCTGCTGAAATGCGAAAAGATAAAGCATTGCAGCTCTTCCTTAGAATACCAGTATTAATGGTAAAATAAATGAAAGCTGTTAATACAACAGCAGTATTAGTTTGGAGATTTAAAAATAGGTTCACACAGGGCTCATGCATTTTAATCAAGTTGGAGGCTCCTTTGTGCTCCCAAGGTAGAGCAGGGAATAGCAGTGGGCTGGAGTGATGGGAAGTGACAGCTTGGCACCTAATAGAGAATTACTGAGTTGCATCTGAGGGGTGGTGGGTGTAAACTGCTTTCAAAATCTATTCACTGTTAGAAATTTGCATAGTAGAAATACAGTATTATCTGTCCGTGTCAGGAATTGTGTAATGCTGTCTATTAACAGCCTGGCCAAATTTCAGGTTGTTTTGTAACGTTTATGTCACTTATAATATGGTCTCATGGTGCAGGAGGTATTAATAGCCTGGCATTTCACCTCATGAGATCGTTTTAAATTAACTTGCTGGGAGGTATAAAAAGGGATTTGTTCTCTTCTTATCCTTGCACCATGCTGGTGAGGCTGGGTGCATTTTGGGGGGCTTTTTCCCTTCAGAAATGTCCTGCCCTGCTGCGTCCAAAGCGCTGCCTTACCCATACCTGTGGCTGGCAGCCAGGCTCGTGTGGCATCCCAGGAAATTGCTGGTTACCAGGCAAAGGCAGTGATGTCAAAGCTGTACCTACAGGTTAAGCCTCACAGATTGCATCAGTGCCCAAAATTCACTGGCATTTTGCTGAAGTACCTTCTGTTCATTACTGTGCTTGCTTTAAGGGTTGTGTCACTGATTTTTAATTCTCATGAAAAGCCAGGTTCTGCCTCATAGATATGTTTTCGTCTGACATGGGATAAATGTTCAGAGCTGTGGTTCAGCCTCTTCACGTTCTGTCTCCCAAGGAGATGCAATGTTTCTTTTTATTTTACCACCTTCTTAATTTAGCTTCTTCTCAGTTTACATAAAATACAAAGGATCTCCCCTTTAACTTTTTGGACCTGGTTCTCACTCATTGAACACATTGGTGGTAAGTCTACATAAAAATCTCTGTACACATAATTTCCAAGTGGTTAGATTGCATTTGTGCAGAAGAATCTGTAATTACACCTGTGAAGTGATAAAAATGTACACTGGCCAACATCAGCACTTTGCATGTATCAAATGCAAACTTTGTTTTATATCTGTTGGTTTTCTATCAGATTTATGAATAAATTACTGAAAAGAACTCATCAAAACTGTGTGGGACCTGTTGAGGCAGCTTCAAATTCACCAAGTTTAAAAATGTGAGATAGAGTTCCATCTCTTTTTGTTTGCATTTTGAACTGACTCTAGACTGAGATAGAGTTAAATATCTTTTATAATTTAAGAAGATATTCTTGTAATTCAATAACTATATGCTAAAATAATCTTCCATGACTCTAGGAGCATTTGGACAATGCTCACCACAGGGTGGGATTGTTGGGTGTCCTGTGCAGGGCTGGGGGTTGGACTGGATGGTCCTGGTTGTCTCTCCCAGCCCAGGATATTCTGTGATTCTATGAAATATGCTTTTACTTAGTGCTATATGCCATTAAACAGGACAAACAGTGATTAGGAATTCCTTAAATGGCTGCTTCCTGCCAGGAATAAATACTCTGTTCTTCACTTAAAAGAATTAAGACATTATCTTCAGCCGAGTGGGTTTTGGTAATGGAATATGGAGAGCTGTTCAGCTCCATGCCTCCCAGATAATATTCTTTGCTCCCTCAAAAGCCATATGCTCAAGGAAAGTGCTGTAATGCACATTCATATCACTTCAGCATCTTGCGTTTGACACAGAATTATCCCTTCAAACAGCACAGTCTCTGTGTTTGCCTTGCTGTATCTGCCTTCTAAAAATAAATCCCTGTGGAAGCAGGACTGCGTTACAGACGCTTTCCTTATCAGCGCAGCCTTGGCAGGGCAGTGGCAGGAATTGTGTTATCAGTGGTGAAGGAAGTATTTGAGGCAGAATCACTTCCGCCTGCGCAGGCATCAGCTGCCAGGAATTCCTGTCAGGAGTTGTGTGCTGTGGGAATACCGTGAGCCGAGCCGATGGGCTGCCTGCAGCAGCAGCTGGGCTCTGCCCCTGCCATCGGATGTTCCTGCCGTGCCTTAGGAGTTAGGAACACTGCAAAGAGCAGCTCAGTCCTTCTGTGCCTGCTGGCAGCAAAGCCTGCTGAGAAGATCCTTTTCGGGGTCACCTTCTTTTGGTTTGCCTTTTTTCTTTCATTTAATGATATTCCAGGGAAGGGGGAACACGGGGGGAATGTGCTTGTGGAGGAGTCTCTGTCATTTTTTTCCTAAGATGGATTGCAAAGGGAACAGAATCGGTGCAGCCTGAGCAGATGCCCTTGGCTGGTGTTAGCTGCGGTGGTTTCAGGTGCCACAGCTCGAAGAGTGCTGAGGATGAGCTGGGAGCAGCAGGGCTGGGGCTGCTCCCTGCTCCGGGTCTGCCTGAGGTGGGACAGCTCAGCTTGGATCTCCTTCCATCAGGGCTTTGATCCCGAGTGTGCTCAGTGCCTGCAGTGCAGGAAGCCTTGTCCCCAGCCCTCCTGTGGGCACCATGTTGTCATGAGCAGCTCCAGGCTGCAATATCATTTATCCCACTCATTTGGGAAGTGTTTAAGAAAGAAAAAAATATTGACTTTTAATGGCAAAACATAAAACAGCAGTTCCCCGCCCCGGTCCCTCTGAAAGATGCAAGTTCTTAGTAAAAAGCATAAAAATTGGCCTGAATTTTGGTGTGTGTTGGGGCTTTGCAAGACATTTTTGCTGTGTTTTGCTTTGTCTTTATGAATATTCAAGTGAGATGCAGACCCAGATTATGTGTGAAGAGGGGCCCCTTTTCAGTCCTTCATCTTTGGATGCTGTTAATCTCCCAGAATTACCTGGCTGGATTCTGATATGTTCCCCCTCTTTAAACTGAGGACTTCCCCTCCCATTCCCTGTCTTTTCCGTGTGATTTCTTTCCTATTGCCTTCCAAAGTGGTGATGGGGATGTTGCAAGGGCTGTTGTAAGGATGTGGGGATATAAAAGCAACTGTTCAGTGTAGGTGGGAACTGCGTCTATTAACTTAATAATTCCAGCCACAACTCCCTGAAAACTGGCACTGCCTCCTGCCAAGATCAACAAATTTTTAAAATTTGGAGTCTCTGGGCCAAGGTTTTTGCTGCCAAAGGAGTTAAGAAAGTATTTGAGTAAGTTCACCTCAGGTTTTGGGTGCTGCTCTTTCCTGGTCTGGCTTCCAACTTGCCACAAGCTCCTCAGAAAAATTCTGCCCTGGAATGAGATCGCACCTGTGAAATTCCAGGTTGCCTGTTCTTTTCCCTGGTGAAATGGGGAGAAATCCTGCGTGGGTTCTGTCGTGGAAGGATAACTTTAAATGTGGAGCTGTGACTCTGATCTCCAGGGCAGGAGGGAGATCCAGGCTGGTGTTCCTGTGTGGATTTATTGCTAAATCATTCTGCAGGTGTTTTACACACTTTGATCCCTTTGACTGACTGTTCTGAAATCGATACTTCTGAAAAGGTAATTTGGCTGGCATTGCTCACTGGCTGCTCATGGAATGGCCTCTCACAGGGACTCTGTATTTCCGTGGATTTATTTATCTTGATTAGCTCTGTCTGATTCCATCTATATTCTTTATTTTAAGAAGATGCTCATGAAGCTGTACCCATGGAAGGGTGGGCTAGAACCCACAAAGAAGTGTTATAAGCAAATGAGATTTTTACCTGTTGATTCAGTACAACAGGTATTTTTGGGGCTTTTTTATCTCTCCTTTTTCTTTTATATTTTTTAATGAGTTTATAGGGAATAATCTTTATCTCCACAGGAGAACAGACCCATGTGGGACAGAAAACAGGGAGCTCCTGCAGGAATCCAGCTTATTTTCCCTTCCTCAGCATTTACGACAGGAAACACAGCAAGCTTGTCCGTGGAATTGTAGGTTTTTGGTGCATTGTGGCTATTTGATGGCATGAGTAAATCTTCAAGTGGCTGTAATAAGCCCAGCTGTTATTTTGGCATTGACCTCCTGCAGTTTGCCAGCCCCACAAATCATCTTTACCAACATGTTGCAGAAAAGTGTTAAAATTGGTTTAATTAGTAACTGGAACAGAGTTGTGTTGGAAAATTTTTCTTCCCTGCGGTTTAATGACCTGAAAAAAATGGCAAGCTGTATTATACATATAATTAGAATACGTTATAAACTTGAAAAGATTCCATGGGCTCCAGAAGAATAAATCCCTGTTTTGATAGTGTTTGAAGGAAGATTAAATCCCTTCTGTTTCTGTCTGTAGCCAGCCATCCTGTTAGCAGGAATGGTGTTAAAATTCAGCGTAATATTGGGCTCATGGATCTGCCAGCATGCCAGGCTGGAGTGATTTAATAACTGCCTTGCAGATATGATCCCTGAGATTTACAGAAGCAGGGCTCTGTTTCCCCTCCCGTGGAGGTTTGTCAAGCCAGAGGATGTATGAGCTGTGAAACCTGACTTCCCTGGGAACGTTCCCATCCTGTGTTTAAACCGTACCTACAGAAAGGGTGGTTTGTTTAGACCCTGCTCAGGTGCCAGAATTTGGAGGGTTGATGACAGAGTTGGCAGCTCAGGGGCAGCAAGTCAGGCTCGGGGTGTTCAATGTTCATTCATGAGCTCAGCTTTCCCTGGGGTGTGTGCCCTGCCCTGCCCGAGGAATGTTTTCATTCATTCCCTGCTGAAGGAGCACGGCTGGGATAACTGACAGAGGGAGGGATGGATGGGATGTTGGGAGAAATTCCCCCCTGTGAGGGTGGGCAGGCCCTGGCACAGGTGCCCAGAGAAGCTGTGGCTGCCCCTGGATCCCTGGCAGTGTCCAAGGCCAGGCTGGACAGGGCTTGGAGCAGCCTGGGACAGTGAAGGTGTCCCTGCCCATGGCAGGGATGGAATCAGGTGAGCTTTTGGGTTGGATGTCCCTTCTGGGATTCTGTAATTCTGTGTCTCTAGGGTATAACCTGATCCTGCAATGTTTGTTGACTGTCTTGGCCTTGGCACCTCTTTCTGCTCAAGGTTTGAGCACACAGGTTTGCTCCACCTGTGTCTCCAGGTTTGCTCAGTGTCCTGAGCCTTGTGCCCATTTCCTCACGGTGCTCCATGAGCTGTTTCCAGGTAATTCCCAGTCTTGGAACACCAGCCCTGCTTCACTCAGAACTGCAGTGTCACACTGGTGTGATGAGCTCAGGGTTGTTCTCCCAGGATAAAATCAGGCTGAATGTCATGGACAAGCCTGGCACTGCCCTGTCCCGTGCCCAGCTGCCCTGTGGGGAGGGGGAAGCCCTTGGGTTCCTGTGAAGTGTCTGCTGGGCTGTGCTGGGCTCTGATGTGCAGCTGCACAGGATCACGGAGGGCGTTTCTGGATCTGCTGAGCTGAGACCACACTTTTGTTTATTTTACTTGCAGCAGAGAGTTTTGGGCAGAAGATTTCCTGTGAGCATAAACATTCCCAAGGGTCTGGATTTGGGCAGATTTCTCTTTTTGAGAAGAGGAACAGGCAGACAGGCACATACTCCCCCCACATGGACTGCTGGCTGCCTGGAAGGCATCTGGAGAAGTTTGTGGGCTTTGATGGGTTTGTTGTTTTATCCCTTGCTGTGGGGCGTGAGCAGAAGGTGGAGGCTCCTGCTTCCCTGACCCTCTGCTCTCCGGAGCATCCAGAGCAGAGAGCTCTTTGATCTCCACTTAGGGTTCCAAAGGTATCAATTACTGCTCTGGCTTGTCATTTCTGGCCATTTTCTCAGCAGAACCTGCGAACTCAGGCTGCTGTTTTTCTGCAAAGCAGCATCGAAGGGAAAGGGAGTGCTTCCATTACCTGTGGATGTTTGACTGTGGGCTCTGAAAATCAAATTCCTAAATGGAGATGCATGAGATGTTCTCACTGCCTCTTCCAGACTCCCTCTCCTAAAGTTTAACTTCTTTTATCTCTTTAAACTAAGTGAAGAAACTTTGATTCTACTGAGCAATTCTTTTCACCCTACCAGATGAGTAAAAGAAACATTAATAAAAATTTGCTCTGGGGACATATTTTTAAGGTGCAAGATATTCCCTACCCCCCTGAATTTCTTCCTTTCAAATAGTTCATTTCCCAGAAGGAACTTTTATGAGAAGCTTGTTTAGATCTGCACAGGGATGTTTCAAGCTCCATCAGATGTTTTTTGGAGGCTCAGGGCTTGGTTTGGGAGTTGCAGTCAGAACTGACACCTCTGGCTGCAGAGTGAGCTTTTGGTAACATCGCGCTCAGAATGATGTCAGTAATAATTTAGAGGGAAGATGATTCCTTAATAGACACCCAATAGATCCCCACAAATCTGGTATTATATGAGTTGGAAATAAAAGTACATAGTGCGATATATGTTATATATGTTCAGAATCCTTGAACAGGCCTTAAAATCCATTCTGTTCTATTGGAAAACTGATGCAACTTACAGATACGGTTATAAACCAAGCTGAATAGAAAAATGCACTTTTGGGGAGGTGGCATTGCCTGGCCCTGCCAGTTTATGTTTAGATCCCAACAGAAATTGCTCTGATTTGCATTGCAGTGCAGCTGTGTAATTGCTCTGTGCGGTGTTTAAGTGTGAACCTTATTTATTGCAAATATGACATGTCAAAACATTCAGCCTTTTAAAGAACTGATTTTGGGACAGGTTCCCTTTTACCATCTTGAAGTAGTTAAAAAATCAAAACATCTTCTGTTATTTTTACAGTTTGAGCCCAGGAATTCGCTTTGCAATGCCAGTAAATTATTTAATAATTCCTTACCTGCTAACTCCTGCAATAACTGTAGGTGTAGCAGTGCTGGAATGGTCAGGGAGCTCACTGGGTGCTGGAGCCTTGGGGCAGAAAGGATTTCATGAAAGGAGGAAAATGTCATATCAGGACAAGAATGCTGCCTTGCTGAGGGTCATTGAGGCTTAATAAAAGGTGTGAGACTTGAGAAGCATCAGAGCTGGTTCAGAGTCCCCTGGCTCAAGGTTTGATTTAGTGCTGTGCTTTGCCATTTGCTTTCAAATGAAATAAAAGCTGGCTTGGGTTTGGAAGCTCTTCGTGGAGGAGTGAGTTCTTAGGCTGGTGCACTTTGAATTATTGATGGGTCTTAGCAGGAACACTGAGCTCTGATGGGCACTTTGAATACACCCTGGACAGCTGTGCTGGGCTTTATTTCCCCTGCTCCCTCATCCCTTTGAACTCTTTAAGCCTCCCTGTATCCCTCAATTTCCATCTGCGTTGCGCTAAGTGGAGTTCAAAGGCAGCAGAGGATCCTGCAGAGCTGCTGGGGTCGGTGCTGGCCAGAGGCACACGAGGGCTCTGCTTTCCTGTCCCAGCTGACCTGAGCTTTGCAGGCCTGTCCAGTGCCACAGAGATGCAGAACTTCGGCCATTAATCAACTCACTCAGAGTCCAAAAAATAATGTTCCGAATTTGTCATTTATGATTTTAAGATAACCCAGGGGAGAGGGAAGACTTGGATTTTAACAACAAAATACCCACGTGCTCTTACAATTCTTTGTGGTGCATCATATGGATGAATGGTTTGTTTTCCTATCACAAAAACAATGAAGGTGTGGATGATGTGTTTTCTGTTAGGATTATGGGTGTCTGTGTCTTGCGAGTCATGATGATCAGAGTGAGGATAAAACAGCCCCTGTAACCAAACTGTAGCAGCAACAGTAACAATAATAATACCTTAAATTGTCTGCAGAATAAATAACAAACCTGGATGACAGCACATTCTACACAGGCCCTGTGCTGTGAGGTTTGTAGGCTCTGGGTGTGTGTGCTCCAGTGTTTCACAGCACTTTGTTCACATTTAAATGTTCTTGGCCCCATGGCCGAAGGTGGTTTGAGCTGTGGGAAGGGCTGGAGCATTTTACGTCCTTTATGTGCTCATTCAGACAAGTAATTGTATCCGTGTTTGCTCTAGAGGAATGCTTATTGTACACAGAAATGTTGGTAATTCATGATTTCATTATTTTGTCTTGGAAATTACTAAGTTATTAGTACAAAGCTTAATTGAAATACCAATATTACAAAGCAAAATAGGTGTTTAAGTGTCTCATTTGTCCGCAGAGTGGAGCAGCTTGGGAGCTTGTTCTGGAAAGGTTCTGTTTTTCCACACAGTCACAGAATATCCTGAGTTGGAAGCGACCCCCAGGGGTTTTCAGGTCCAGCTCCTGTCCCTGTCCTGGTGTGTGAGGCAGAGCTGTCCTCTGTGAGGTCCCAAATGTCATTGTGACCACTGATTCCCTGGCCTGGTGATTTCAGGGCTCAGTCATTTAACTTGTGTTAATGAGCATCTCTGGCTAATGAGTCACACTCCGTGGCAGCAGTGTCAGCCCAGGTGACTCCAGGGCTGGCCTGGCTGGGTTGTGCCATTGCTCTTGTCCTCGTGCTTGTGTGTCTAAACACTGCAAGAATTCAGTCCCAGAGAGCCTTTTGCCTTGCAATGTGCAGAAATTGGGACCCGGGCAGGGCTGCAGGATGGTGCCTCTCTGGAGAGCAGGAGCTCCCAAAGAGTTCATCACAAAGGGGCAGGGCTACACCAACCCCTCAGAGAGTGAATTAAATGTTTAAAAGCCAAAAAACCGATTTCCATTCCAGTGAGGAGCTCTTGGGTGGTTTCCAGGACATGAACCTGTTTCCAGTGTGTCCCAAGTTGTTCACAACCCATCTTCCCTGAACTGTCATCTGGGAAATACAAAGGTTAAAATTTTCTTTTCAGATCTCTACTATTTTATCTCCTGCCTCTGGCATTTTAGCAGAATTTTCTAAATTTAAAGTGAAAATAGAATTACAGATCTGTCTGTGACCCTTTATGCAATTAACCCTGTAACTCTTCAAGTCCATCCTCTGGACAGAGCCAATTAAGATTTTGACACTTGGATAAAAAACAAGACATTGTTTATGAACTACTTCACAAAATTAAAGCTCATCCTATTTATTGAGGGTGTCCACAATAATTTCTTTAATACCATGAATTTCAGGCATTTTGTTGTGCTGTTCTTGCTGCTCTTTACTGAGTCAACAAAGAAGCTGCATTTCTTTATCTGGGAAAGCATTTTTCTTCCTTCCCTGGGATTTTGGATCCATACATGATCTAGTGCTTTTGTACAGGACATAAATAACCTGTGACAGGCGAGGAACAGGGTAATTCTGGGGTGTACTCGTGTTCTGGAAAGCACAGCCTCATGTTTTCCAGCTGGCCTGTCTGCGAGCTTGCTGTGCATTTACATGGAACCCCTGGAAAAAGCAGTGCTGGTGAAGTGCTCACGGTGTGGAGTGTCAGGGTATGTGGGAGGTTGGATGGCACAGTGTTTTGCTTTCAGGACAGTCTGGTTTTCCTGGCCCTCTCTCCTCACTCCAGAGTGTGTTTTACCCCACTGAGTGGCTGCGAGTCCTTACTAGGGCTTGTTTAGTGAGCTAAGAGCATCACTTCCGGCAAAATTTAGCAGGAATCCAACTTTGGCATCTTGTGACTGACCAGAAAAGCTCTAAAAACCCCACAGTCTTCACTTTTTGGTAGTCAGAAGGTTAAAATTAGTATTTCAGGGCAAGGGATGCTTTCCATTGCAGTGTCATGAGTTCGATGTCCCTGGACTGACACAGAGTCCATGAGGTTGGAAAGACCTCCCAGATCATCAGGACCAACCACAGATGATAGAATCTGCCAGTGTCTCTAAGAAATAGGATCACTGAGTCATAGAATGAGATAAAAAATTGTGGGGATTAAAAATTTCAAAATAAATCTCACTTTTCCTTAGGGATTTTCCTGTGCAATCCCTTAAGTGTGCAAGTACCTTCAAGGCTTTCTCAACCAGAATGAAGAAACTTGTTTGTTTAAAGAAACTTGAGTTTCTCCCATAATTGCTTAAGACCTGAGATTTCAACATGATCATTTCAACCTCTTTTCCCAACTCATTTCCTTTCAGAACTGAAAATCAGTGACGGCAGTGTCAATTGTTTTATTCTTAATGGCTGAGTTAGAGCAACTTTGTGTTTGCTGGGAAGTGCCTTTTGCCAGAATTAGAGAGGCTGGAGCCTTATAGATCAACCGCTAGGGAATTTTGGAGTCTTATGGAGCCTCAGATGAAACATCTAAGTTTCAGTATCTTCTTAGAGATTTCCACCTCAATTGGGTTGAGATAAAACAAAACCCAAGCACTCATTTTAGGACTTGTATTGGTGTCTGTTTGGACCTCTTCCAAGGTTTGGGCATCTCTGTTTTGGTAGGAAGACTATTAATACTGATGATAAAGACATTAAGCCTGTTTCCTCTGTCAGAATCCTGGAAATTTCCCAGCATGTGGCAGGAACAGGCCTTGTCTCTGCCCTTTGTCTTCCTCCTCCCCTATCCCCATCACTTCTGAGCACACAGTTATGGCTGTGAGTGTAAATACTCACCTGGTTGTACTCTGGAGAACTTCCTGATGGGTCCAGGGTAGTTTCTTTAAATCATTTAGCTCCTGTCAATGCCATTGGATGTTTTTATCACAAATACACTCAGTTCCTTCCCACCCTCATTTGTCTGTATCCTGTGGCTGTAGGATTGATTACAGGTTGGATGGGGCAACCTGGGCTGGTGGATGGTAGAATGAGGTGAGCTTTAAGGTTCCTTCCAACCCAAACAACTCTGGGATTTTCTGATGAATGTGAAATCTCATATTAAAACATCGTGCATGTGTGTGTGTGAGAGGGAGATTATGGTGCCTTAACTGATTTGTGCTTGTCCTGCACCTTGGATAAATGTTTGTCTTCAACCTGGGCAATATTTACTTCACAGAGCAGGTAAACACCTGCAGTGTGAGGTAATTTTTTTTAATATGTAGAAAATATTTAGTTCTTAGACTCACTACACCTGAGTGATTTGTCAGCTGTGTTTTGAATTTTGTATGCTTGTGTGAGTTGAATATTGCCCACAGCCTGCAGGTTCCCGGGGACACCCTTTCTTCAAAGGAAAAGCAGTTGGAGAACGCGTGCAGGGCACAGCTTGTCCTTTTCCCCAGCACAGCTGCTGGTGAGGTGTGACAGGGCAGATGTGCTGGAGCTGTGGGGATGGGGATTTGTGAGCAGCAGGAGACGGAGCGTGTGTGTGGATGTGTTTGTGCGTGTGAAGAGGTGGGGACACACAAGAAATCCCAGAGCTGTGTTTCCTGTTAACACCAGATACTTTTAGTCTGGTTGAAGTTCTTAAGCAACGTTCAGCTAAGAGGGGAAGTTTTGGGTTCTACTCCTAGAAAAGTTTTTGTTTTAGAAAATCAGTTTGGCTGTGTACCTCTCCTGCTCATTTTCCAGGCCCCCTTTCCCCTTTAGCTGAGGGAGGTGCTTCCATCGAGTCCAGACCGTGTTTAGCACTTGCTCAAGTTGTACAGAATTGTAAGTGGGACATAAAACTTATGTCAGATTTGTCCTAGCTGTGGGACAGGGACTTTCAGTTTCTTTGGTTAAAAAAGCAGTGTGGGGGCAGATTGGAGATGTGAAGATTTGAAGTATTTCTCATGCATAGACACACAAAATCCCTCTTGTGCCTTCCCCCAGCTCAGGTGTGGCAGAGTGGGAAGCTAAAAGTGCTCTTGCTGTGGCTGTGTCCTCTCAAAGTGCCTGCAGTGCTCAGTTTGGTCCCAGCCTGACCTCTGCTTCGTGCCGGGGGTGTGGGCACAGCTCAGTGCCAGCCCTGCAGGGTTTCACACAGCCTGGGTTGGCCACACCACTGCTGTTGATCTTCCCCACTTGTGCGGTCGTGGGAGGAAATGGAATAAGTTTCCCCTCAGCTTTTATCACTTCCTCCTGCCAGCTAAGGGGAGATTATTTTCCTTCATTTGCTGCTCCTTGTCAGCAGGAGAAGTTGGTGCTGAGCCAGACAATAAATAATGTTTGTCGTGGGGAAGGAGGTCCCAGATGTGGCTGTGGTAACACTGATCTCCCCTCACTGCCTTCTGCCTTGGCCTTGTCCTGCAAGGTCCAGCTCAGAGAGGTGGGGGTGGAATATGTCAGCTTTTGGTGCCAGTCACTGCAGGCTGCCAGGGGCGATCATTTCTGATGGACAAGGCTTTGGAGACCCTGCACACCCTGCAAAAATAAACCTGTGCAGGTGGGGTCAGCATTACTTGGTCTCATTTACAGACCCTCCTTCATCATTTGAAAAGGTACATTTTGTTGTCATTTCCCAGAGAGGTTCTGGGCTCCACATCCCCAGAAGTGTCCAAGTGGTTGGACAGTGCTTGAAACACCCTGGGATAGTGGAAGGTGTGGAACGAGGTGGGATTTAAGTTCCCTTCCAGCCCAAACCACTCTGGGAATTGATGATTTTATGGTTTGGTGGAGATGGTTGTGATAAAATTTTAGCATTGCGACCTTCTGGTTTTCAAAATTCTCATCTTGATGATTGCTTTGGGTTTCTTGGGAGCGAGGATGGGCTGGGGTGTAGGAAAGGACAGGAAAAACTGACCCAGCCAACGAGGGGGGATTTCTGTGGTTGTGGGCTGGTTTTACACAATTCATACATGTGTCATAAATGAGTTTTTTGGTTCAGAGCTTGTCCAGAAGTTGTCAGGTGTTATTGCTGTGCTTTCATGGCTTATGAGATACAGTCCTGACTGCACTGAGGCAAATCGCTCCTGCACCAAACCAGAGGCATTTGATGCTGGGAGGGGAGAGTGTCCCATTTTTGGAGTGTCAGGAATGCTGGTGTTGGTATTTGATGGTGGGAGGGGAGAGTGTCCCACCTGTGGAGTGTCAGGAATGCTGTCCTGCCTCCTCCAGCCTTCCCTCCTCGCCCAGCAGAGTCCTGCTTGGGCACAGGGTCTGCTGGCGCTCTGTTCCAGCAGAACTGCTCCAGGAGAGCCAGGAGTGCAGTTCCTGAGGGAATTCAGCTTTATTCACATCCTGCACCTCCACATGTGCTACAGCCAGGCCCCTGCTCCGAGGCTCCCCAGACCATGTTTGTTTTTCCCTTGAGTGCTTGGATAAGTTGTGTTTCCTGCCTTTGCTCCGTGAGTTCAGCTCTAGGTCCTGCTTCTCTGTACATGCAAAATCCCAAATCACACTCAGCACAGCACAGTTCAGATCACACAAATACCTCTCTTTGGATGACAGGAGGCTGAGAAATCACAGCATAAATGTATCTGCACGCTGAGTAGAAAAGGTGCTTAGAAAATGTGACAGTGAGACAGGATCAATGACTCCCTTAAGCCAATTAAGCTGCTCATTGCCACAGCACTCTTTGCTCCATCAAAATTACTGTTGCTGGGGGTTCTGTGTTGTTTTTTCTCCTCCCTTGGCACTCCTGCTGATATTTCAGGTATATAAGGCATTTTTTCCAGTGACTTTGATTCTTATCAGCATGGAAAAAAAAGTTAATATTGATTTAGTGGGGGAGAAAACAGAAGAAGTGAGTAAGAGACTAATAGCTTGGAATGACAGGGCTGTATCAATTTTCAGTTCCCTCAGAGGAATAATGTGCTTGTTTCCAGCAAATGGAAAAGTAGACTATGAGTAAAACTGTCACTGGCCTCCCACAGAACGTAATGGATTTTGGAGCTCAGAGAAGAAAAGACAGTCATAACTAACTCTGTGATTTTAATGCACTTTCCTTGAAAGTCAGCAGTTTTATGAAATGCCCTATGCAGGAAGATAAAAACTTCTTCGAGAAGTATATATCTTAGAGAGCTGTATAAAACATGGTATTCACTGCCTTCATCTTACTCTTTTCACTGTGGCTGAATGCACTTCTCAATAAGGTTAAACAATGTTATGGATTCAAGGGGTTTATATCCTGATCTATGTCACCAGCACATAAACTGAACCTGTGAAAAAATGATGGACAAACACTCTTAAAAACCTCATTCCTGGCACATTCATGTGGTTTTTCTGTGTAAGTGATTTTTGAATGAGCCAAATAAATACAAATTATCGTCCCCTCATAGGCTGACAGGGAATGCCATGTCTGTGCACATTGATTGGCAACAGCCAAGGGAACAATCCTGCTTGGTCCAGGGGGGGACAGGGAAAGAAAGGATGCTTTGTTTTGTGGCAGGGCCACTTCTGTTTTAAATAAATTAACAAATCAGGCAGGTCCTTTAATTTAATTGCCTCCTTGTTTTAGCCCGAAGCCACCAAGTGCTGGTTCCCCTTCCAGAGCTGTCTCCATTGTCCTGGCCCTGTCAATATTCACAGTTGCGCTGCGCTTTACTCTCATGAAAAGCTAAAGGAGCTAAAGGAGCAGAGGAGCTAAAGGAGGCTAAAGGAGCAGAGGATGGTTCTGCTGCAGTTCCAGATTCCAGGATCCTGCCTGGTCCCTGCCACACTCTGTAGTGCAATGCCATCTAGTGTGCGCAGGGCTCTCAGGATTCCCCTGCTCTGCAGATTCAGCACAGCAGTGGTTTCCTCCATGAATCTAATTCCAGGCAGCTCCAAACAGCAGCATTTCTGTCCAGGGAAGCTGTGGCTGCCCCACAGCTGTGGGGTTCCAGAGGTTGGACAGTGCTTGGAGCAGCCTGGGATCGTGGCAGGTGTCTGCCTGTGGAATGAGATGGATTTCATGTCCCTTCCAGCCAAACCACTCTGGGATTTGATGGTTTTGTGATTTGGTGGAGATGGTTGTGATAAAGTTTTAGCATTGTGACCTTCTCATTTTCAGAATTCTCATCTTGATGATTTTTGGGGTTTCTTGGGCATGAGGATGGGCTGGGATGTAGGAAAGGGCAGGAGAAGCTCTCATCCAGCCCAAGGAGGAGATTTCTGGGGTCATGGGCTGATTTTACACAATTCATACATGTGTCATAAATGAGTTTTTTGGTTCAGAGCATGTCCAGAAATTGTCAGGTGTTTATATCCAGTTGTTATTGCTGTGCTTTCATGGCTTACGAGGTACAGTCCTGACTCCACACTGAGGCAAATCCTCCTGCACCAAACTGGAGGCATTTGAACGTGGCTGGGCTCTTCCTTGGGCCTGTTTTTGGATAGCTTGGGTGCAGGAGAAGCATTTCTTCATTGTCTGTCTAAATCGGTACTTTGAGCTCATGAAAGAATAGAGTTTTCCTGCCAGGACAACATAAAAATCCTCTCCTATGATGAGAAATGTGCAACATGAGGGGTTTGATTTCCTTTTCCAGCAGTGTTCGGTGTCGTCGTGTGATATCCAAGCTGTTGGATTCTGGATGCTGCCAGGAGCGGGGCTGGGTCTCCCCAGGTTTTGACTAGACCTGCCAGAGAGGATTCATTTCTGAATAATCTCCTTTTGCTTTCAATTAATTGTGAAACCAGGCTTTAATAGGGTGTGAAATGGAAATAGAGAGAGGTAACACCAGCTGCATTTATTTACATGTGTTAATCAACACAGACCCAAACAACAACAAATTAAACTGGAGCCATTCAGAGGGTTTGAAATGCTCCAGATTTGTCTGAGGAGTTTGAAAAATGTGTATTTCGTGGAGAGTTGGAAGGTTAGGGGCAGTTTTATTCTTTTTTAATTTACCAACCATGCCAGATTGCTGCCAGAGCCCTGAAGTTAGTGTGTCCAGCCGTGCCGAGCGTGGCTGTAACCCATCATTAGCCGGGTTAACGTGGCTTTGAACAGTGCTGTGGAAGGTATTTGCTGTGCCCTTGGGGTCGTGCCGTGCTGGAAGGACTGCCATGGGGTGACCACGTGTGCCGGGAGCACCCAAGGGCCCTTTTCCACAGGTGATGCACTGTGTCCCCAGGGTGCATCAGCCAGGGGCTGAAGGGGTCTCCTTTGGAGACAGGCTGGGTTTGCTGCTTCTGCAGTGCTAGATTTGCAGTTTGATGGGAATTTATGTCGGAAGGAGAGGCTGGTTTGCAGCCAGAAGGAGCTTTTAGTTACCTGTTCAGTGCAGCTCTGTGGGGTGAGGGGACAGCGAGTGCCTGGTGGTGCTTGTAGGGGTTTGGCTCTGGCTGGACACACAGTGTCACTCCTGGATGATCCTCGCTGGTCCAACAGAGCCACTGGACTTGGGTTCTTGGGAAACTTGTGGATTTTGGTGGTGATTTCTCTAGGAAAGAGCTGAGGCAAATTCAAGGACAATTTTGCTTTGTTCCTCTAGAGAACTTCACAATGGAGACATGAACCTGGTGGGGTGTAAAGCACACTGAGTACACTCCCAAACTGCTCCAGCTCATACCCAAGTCCAGAAACACCCACAGTACCAAGGAATTCAAAGAGAAATTATTTCAGAGTTGGAAATGCAACCAGGCTTCTGATCTGCCTGTGCCAGCGGGAGCTGCATGTTGTTTGTGAGGATGAGAGTGATTATTTCATTTAATGAAGTCAATTTAGAGAATAGTCCATACCATGGCTGGTTAAAATGGGATTTGTCAGTAGAGGGAATGAGAATATTTTGGTTATTTGCTGGTGGATTTTTTCCCACTTAGAAGGAAATCAGCTCTCTGGTAGGAATTATGTGATCAAGTAGCAGAACTAGTTTATCAGAAGGAGCAAAATTTGTGATGAGGCTTGTCTTACACTGGTAAGATCCTTTTCAGCTCCACGTATTTATAAACCATACATCCTAATTCTGCACTTAAAGGTTGGATTTGATGTCTTGGAGGTCTTTTCTGACCTTAATGATTCTATGATAATGTGTGGTAGGGAGGTAGGGACCGCACTCAGAAATCCCCCTCTTGCCTCTTACAGGTCATTTCAGGATGCTTTAGGCCCCAGCAAATATGTTTCCATCCTCAGAAGAGATTTTCTTCATTGTCACTTCCTGTAATCCCTTTGTCCATGACAGGCCAGGCTGCACATAACGATGTGTAGTGGCACCAGCTCTGTCAGGAATTGCTTTCTAATTTTATCAGAAACAACCAGGTGCAGGAGGGGATTGGGAATCGGATGGGCTGATGGACCCTGAGGGGAGAGCAGCACAGGGAAGGCTCATTCTTGCTGATTATACCCTGTTTGCACTAAATAAGGCTGCTCGAGGGGTGGCCCAGGCTGTGTAATTTATAGGCACTGATTTCCTTCATAAACATTCCCTAAATGTTTATTTCTTCGTGCTGCAACACCCCACAGTCTCATTTATTTGGGGATATGAGAAACCATCTCATAAATTTTCCCAACTTGTCATACCTGAAAATACAGCAACCAGTGGCACCTTCTGGTAAGTTTTCCAGTGCTAACAGTTAAATACCTTCTTGACAGTTTAGTGGATAGGAAATTTCCAATGTTTGGGAGAAACAGGGCATTGGGTAGGAAAGAAATGGAGTTTCTTTCTAACAATGCTAATTTTCCATTCTTTAAACAGCTTGCATTGAGCATTACAAATTCTCAAGGGTATTTTCAGAGCTGAAAGAACAAAGAGAAACTTTGAAGAGGGGGAAATCGCTATCAGCTGATGACGAAGGCTTGAAAAGTGTGTGTTCCTATCGTAAAAATCCATTTGTTACACTAAAAATGTATGTTCCTGCACTAGAAGTGTGTATTCCCGTACTGTGCTGTGTTACACTCGACATGTGTGAGGAAGAAAAGCTGATAAATTGTCTTCACAGCCACGTGAAGATGCTTTTTAGGCATCAAGGGTGTTTGTGTTATACCATCGTGTAGGATATGGACAAGGGACACATAAAATAGACCAAAGTTTGTTGTCAGTGTAGGCAACAAATGGGGAAAATGGGGAGAATTGCCCATGGGCAGGAGCAGAGGTAACTGGGCTGGAATGGGCAGAGCTCTCTGTCCCCTCCCTGCGTTGTTTGAGAAATAAATCTGAAAAGTGGGCAAGAGACTTGGAAAATCTGTTCTCTGCAGACTTAAAATGTGAACTTATGGGGAATTCCTGCTGTGTGGTGTTAATGGACCAGACCACTCTGCTAAGCCTTCTGGGTGCTGCAGTGATCATTCCATGGCATTTTTGGGCTGCCCAGCCCATCTCTGACACTGACAGTCTCAAGCAGAGTGGCCTTCAAACAGAGCATCATCTACAGTAAAATAATGAGTGAAATACAGGACTGACTTCTGACACGTTCAGGGTAAAAGCTCTTCTTGGCTCTTGGAAGATGAAGGCTCTGACAGGGACCTGCAGCATCTGACTGACTGTTCTACGACTTGCCTGACTTGGGCTGCAAAATTACACCTGAATTTGACAAGGGACCTCTTTGACCAAATGTAATAAAAGCACAAGGTTGTGCTGAGAAAGTGTCAGATCTTAATATTTCCATATTAACTTCAGAGTTCATAGAGAAGAGGGAGCCTGTGGCATTCCCTCCCAGGGGTGGGCTGGTTGGATAGAGCCACTTCCATGGCCAGTGATTCCCAAAATGCCTCTTTCTGCGTAGAAGGGCTAAACTTGGGAATTCTGGACTGGCAGAAGTGCTGTGGAATTGCAGTTGCAGTAGCACATGGTGTGGTGCTCATCAGAATAATTGCTCTGTTAAATTACCACTCAAATTTAAAAACTGAAACCCCCACTGAACCCCAGCTTTTGGGTGTGTGGGGAAGGGGTGATGTCCCTGTTAGTGTTGATCGGGTCGCAGGTGCTGAATGAGAAAATCCAGCCGGTGAATAATGATCTGTAATATTGGACACTGCAGATGAGTCTCGGAGCCCTAGGACACACGGACGTGTTCAGGCTGTTCACAGCCAGGGAAGGCTCTGACAGCGAACCTTTCATCATTAAATGCTGTTTTCCGTGGGGCTGTGCAGAGAGCGGAGCCGCACTGTGTCTCGCACGGGGCGCACATCCTGCACCCACCCCAGCTCGTGCAGAATCGGAGGATTTTGGGGAGCTTGAACCCGAGCCGGCTGAGGCGGTGTTAGAGCAGGGCGGTGAGGCTCAGCCCGCCCGGCCCGGGCTGCTCTCGGCCGTGCCACGGCAGCTGCTGTCACCGCTCCGCTCTCGGGTGAGCAGCGCTCGTGTGCCGCGCCTGAGCACAGTCCCAGCGCGCATTGCCTGCCTCCCTGTTTCTCTTGGCTCGCGTTAAACTCCGCGGCTCGGCCCGCGGGACCTTTCCAATGAGAGAGCGAGCGGCAGCGGCAGCGGCAGCACCGCCCCGGCTTTGTGCGCGGTGCCAGTGGAGCATGAGATGGGCAGCGGGGCAGGGGCGCCGGGGGCCGCGGCACGGGCACGGGCACAGACACGGGCACTGGGACAGACACGGGCACAGGCACAGGCACGGGCACGGGCACAGCCCCAGCCCCGCC
>VZRL01007047.1:461139-475058 GCA_013397895.1 Origma solitaria
CAAAGGCACGGGCACGGCCACGGCCCCCCCCCCACCCCCGCCGCTGGCCCTAGCGGCGCTCGGCGGCGGCGGCGGAGCGAGCGATCCGGCCGGGGACAGCCGCCCCTGACTGCCCGGCGCGGGGCTCGCACCCCGGGGCTGATGCCGGCAGGGCTGGCTCGGTCTGCTGCCGGGGAGCTGCGGAGAGAGCTGGAGCCGAGAGGCCTTGGCTGCGAGCCCGTCCGGGGCAGAGCAGAGCCCTGTGGCAGGGGTAAGTCGTGCACAGCCTCGGAGACCCTCCGGGCTTGCTCTGAGATCCTTTTTGTTGGCTACAGGCATCAGGAGAAAATAAAACCGGCTGAATGGCGTCTGCAGGGTGGCACCGAGTGCTGCTGTGGCAGTAATGAATGAATCCGATTCCAGTTTAACAAGGGTTCTTTTGCAGAATCTTCAGAGGTAGTTTAAAGGCGGGACGGTGGTTGTATTTCTGTGCGGACTGTCTTCCAGGACAGATTTTAAAGCTCGAGATAATGCAAACTGTGGTTCTCTTCCCAGAGATTAACCTGTGGCCTTTGGGAAGATCTTTTTGCAGTGAGGAAGTCAGTCTGAAAGCCATATGAATGAGGTACAGGGAATTAGCTGGGAGTGGGGTGGGGAACGTCCCAGCAGAGCTTTCCTGCCTTGGGAGAAGGGAATGTTTTTAAACCTCTAGTGCATCTTCTACTAAGCACAGAAATGAGGGGCCAGTAAGAAAAGGAGTGCCTTGCGTTTTCTGGTGCTAAATGTGTTCCAAACTATTGCTAATAATTCCTAGGACATGCACCTTGTTATGAGGGTGGGGTTAACAAAGGAGATTTTATAATTTTTTTCCTCTTCTTTGGTCTTTCATGCACTTTTAAAAAGAATCCTTTGAATACAAAGGAATATCTATTGTCAAAGTGAGCGCATATTGACTCTGAACTTTCACCTGGATAATTTTGTAGACGTTTATCCCGTGTTTCTGAGGCAGACCTGAGGGTCTGTGAAGCAGACTTGGATAAATCTTTCATCAGGTGCAGGGACATGCAGTGCTCACTCTGGATGTTGTGCTGACAGGAGCTGCAGAGCAATCTGCACTTGACAGGGAAGTTTTGGAGGTTACATGCATGTCTTCAGTCATAGGCAGTAAATTATTAACCAGACAAAATCAGCATCTGGACTTTCTAGGAATGACTTTGTCCACGTGCCACCTCTGGAATCCGTGCCCTGGGAGCTCAGTGCCACTCCAGGCTCTCAGTGAGCAGCACCAGGGGGTGCTCAGCATCGCCACACTCCTGCTAAACCCTTGTGAGAATTCCCTGGCTCCTTGCCTTGCCAGGGTACGGCTCTGTAGCTGTCAGGATGTGTCCCAATGCTTCCTTTGTGCTGGCTCAGCTCCTTGGCTTTTGTGTAGGAGAGTTGGACTTAAACCACTTCCTATTTCCTGCCTATCTTTGCTCCTTGCTTTTCCTAAGGGCCACTGAGCCTTTCATCCCTTGTACCCAGATTTGCATATGTGAGGAGAGGGAGTCTCTTCCCAGACTTTTTCCCCCCCCCATAAGTTGGTCAGGCTGAGTGACACCTTCCATTTGGTTGGTGGTGCTGCTGATACAGCACCCGTGTCACTCAGAGCTCTGAGCTTAATGTTAGCCATGAGTTATAGAGTCTGAGGGGATTTTGTGTTTTATTTCTCTGTGTGTGTTTGGCTGAGCAGACTGAGCAGAGTAACCAGGATTATTTGGACTGGCAGCTTTCAAATTCCTGAACAGTGTGCGTGGCACTGCTTCTCACACACAACATTCAGCCACTCTGAGATTTAAATTAATTATTTGGGATCTTTTTGACTTGTGGCTTTTTCCTTGCACTGATTCCTTACAGCACACTTCTGTGAATAACCAGGGTTTCTCTTTCTTTTCTTTCTTTTCTTTCTTTTCTTTCTTTTTTCTTTCTTTTCTTTCTTTTTTCTTTCTTTTCTTTCTTTTTTCTTTCTTTTCTTTCTCTTTTCTTTCTTTTCTTTCTTTTCTTTCTTTTCTTTCTTTTCTTTCTTTTCTTTCTTTTCTTTCTTTTCTTTTCTTTTTCTTTCTCTTTTTTTTTTCTTTCCTTTCTTTCTTTCTTTTCTTTCCCTTCCTTCCTGCCTTCTTTCCTGCCTTTTTAAAAGGTAGGGTTTTGTGGGGAACAACTTAGTGTGCTCTGGAGGTCTGAGGACCAACTACTGTGCAGCTTAATAAGAGTTGAATCTCAGAAGATTGAAACAAAACAAGAAGTTCAAAATCCTCTGCCTGGTCCCAAAATGCTCCAAAAGTTACTTTTTGTAGAGTCACTCAAATATGTCTTCAAACTCTTTTTACATCAAACCTCTCTGCTTGGGGCCTGGTTTATGGTACCTGGAGGTGTCTGTGCCTGGAATTGCTGTTGTTAGTAATTGGATTTTGTCAGCAGTGTAGCCTTAACAGGAACCTGTGCCCGCAGTCATTTAACCCAGCCTTGCAATTGTTTTTATTAAGGGAATGTTTCATTTATGCTGTATTTTTTAATGGAAATTGGATTTGGAAGTTGTACACCCCAGGATTGTTTTCATTTCCTTGTGGCTGCACCACCGTTGCTTCCTTTCCTTGGGAATAGCAAAGCCCTAGGGGATGCAGAGCTCGAGGTGAGGCTGGCCAGGGATGCTGGGACGGAGCTCTGGGGACAAGGAGCAGGACATCGCACACCGCTCTGGGATGGGCTGTTTTCCTCAAGCAGCACTGCAGTCATTCCATCAGCAGTGTGCTATAATGAGCCTCTGTGTGTGCTGGGCCAGATGTGTCCAGGCTGGGCTGACCCTGCCAGCTCTCCTTGGAGGAGCTGTGCTTTGCATTCCCACCAGAGGTGTGCTGGCAGAACTGTGTGCTTTGTGTTCGATCCTCCAGGATGTCTCTTGGTGGCCAGAAGTCACAGATGGGGGTCAGTGACAGATTGTGCTCATTTACCTTCTAGTTGCCAATCCCTGGAGCACGTGTCCGTGCAGGGGAGCACGGGGAGCTCACCCCTGTGCTGCTGCGGCGTCAGGAATGGCCTGATCACCTCCCTTGGGACAAGCGTGCAGGAGAAATGTGATTGCCTGACCCAATCCCCACCCCCAGGCAGGCTCTGGCAGCGATTCCCCAGCTGTGGTCACACTTACTGAGTGCAGGGACTTTCCACGTTGTCACTGTTTGTAACTTCCTACCCTTTGTGAGTCTGGTGAGAGAACAGCCTCCGTGCCTGTGGCTGTTGGTTTGAGACCCTCTGCTCAGTGTTGTGTTGGTGTTGTCTCCTGACACCCCAGAGACTGAAGTCATGTCCCTGCAAAGGAGAGGAAAATGAGGTCATCGTGGAAGCAAAGAAAACCTGCGGGAAAGAAATCCAGGAAGCAAATCTGGCAGTAGCTCTGCAGTTCTCCCATGTCTTTCCAGATGTCGTTCCAAGTGACAGACATTCTTGTCATAAAAAAAGTAAAATCCAGGCTTCACCCAGCTGAGGTGAGAAGCAGTACTCAGCCCAGTGGCTTCGGTCTGTGAAGTTCAACACTTTATCTGAAGGCCATCATTTCTGTAGCCGGGAATCCACGGAGTGCGAAGTTTCTCAATGTAGAGACCTTTAGGGACAGAAGACAAACCCAGGAAATTCCAGCCAGAAGCCCCACAGGTGGACAGTGGAGCCCATGGAGCACTCCAGGATGTTCTGTGCTCTGTGCCAATCCCCAGTGCCCAAGGCCGTGCTCTGCCTGCAGCTGCACGCAGGGGTGTTCCTGCTTTGTTTTTAATCATCTCAGATATTTTAATTCCATGAAAACATTCTGTTTGCAGACGCTCAGAAGTTGTTTTTGCCTAATGGGGTCTCCAGTGGCTGCATCTAAGAAGTTTTTATGAATATTTCATTGCTTATGAAGATTGACCTTCTTACACATTTAGAGGAAATAAAAGGGTGAGACCACTTGAGAAAATATTTGCAGCTTAATACAGGAAAAGCTGAGGGAAGTATCTCTTACAGAACTCTGAGATTTTGAGTCTCAACAAGCTTAGGCATCAAACAGACTTGGCTTAGGAGTTAAAACAAACAGACTCAAGCAGTTACACCCCAGTGGCCCACGTTGGCAGCTGCAGCTGGGATCAGGATTGAAAGGGAGATCTTTGCAAGTTGTGCATTTCCGACTGCACTGAGCCAGGTAATGTCAAGGTTACTCCTGATTTCATCTCCAGAGAGGCACCAGCTGCATCCCCTGTGATCTGTGTCTCAGAACAGCTCTACAGCAGCAGCATGGGTCCCTTCCAACCCAAACCGTTCTGGGATTCTATGATTTTAAAGTTATTCCCTGCAGGAGTTTTGATTTTGAAGGGTTTCAAGGAGTGTCCCAGCTGTTCTCACCTCTCTCAGAAGCACCAAGATGTGCAGCATTTGTGCATGACCTCCCTGGAAACTTATATTAAAAACAAAATTAAAACAAAACCAAAATTAAAACAAAAATAGCCCAAAGGAGACCTGTTGTTGTGCTTGGAAGGCACATACAGAGCCATTGCTGCATCCAGTACCAGTAAAGCACCCCGAGGGTCCTGCTGGGCTTGAGATCTGCCCTTTTCTCTAGCTGTTCATATTTATAAACCGTGCTAGGATTTATTAGTCTTGAAGGTGATGCTCAGATGAAGGGATGCTGACTGCTGAATAACCATCCTGCCATAGGAAGAAATTGTCTCGTCTGATTCGCAAGCTTAAAATAGTTCTGAAAGTAACTACAGGCAAAACACACATCCCACAACCTCTTACATTTACTCAGTGCGAGTTCTTGCATAAAACCCAACCTCTGAGTACACCTGTGATTGGATGGGAGCTTGTGTCTGCTAGGAAAGGGATTTTCTTGGTCCAGCTCGGGGGCTCCCCGTGAAAGAGCGATGTGGAGCTGCTGGAGAGAGTCCAGAGAGGCCATGGAGATGCTCCAGGGCTGGAGCCCCTCTGCTCTGGAGCCAGGCTGGGAGAGCTGGGGGTGCTCACCTGGAGAGGAGAAGGCTCCAGGGAGAGCTCAGAGCCACTGGCAGGGCCTGAAGGGCTCCAGGAGAGCTGGAGAGGGACTGGGGACAAGGGATGGAGGGACAGGACACAGGGAATGGCTTCCCACTGCCAGAGGGCAGGAATGGATGGGATATTGGGAAGGAATTGTTCCCTGTGAGGGTGGGCAGGCCCTGGCACAGGTGCCCAGAGGAGCTGTGGCTGCTGGACATGGTGAAAAACTTCCCGAACCTTCACACAGGACACACAGGAGCTGTCTTTGTGTCCCTCCCCACGCACCAGCAGAAACTGGGCTAAGCAAAACCAACTCATGAACACAGGGGTGCATTTTCTCCCAACCCTTCAGCCACTTCCTCAGGCTTACCACAACAGCTTTTGAAGGGTTTAAATTTCCCCTAGATGCTAAAGATACCTTGCTGATATTCTGGGCTAAGCAAAACCAGCACACCCTCCCCTGAGCCAGCCCCAGCTGTTCCCTCATGTGATGGCATGGGCACCACAGAGAAGATCTCTCCATGGAGATGTTTTGCTGCTTTCCTGCAGAGGTGCCGGGGGGTTTAATTCCAGCATCCAAACCCTTCCACGCAATGGTATCTCACACTCCATACAAAACAGACATGGAAACCAGAGCGACACGGAGTGCTTGGGTTTGAAAGGGCCCTTGAAGATCAAAATGCAGCTGTCGTGGGAGAGCTGTGCTTGGATCTCGGCTCACCCTGTGCTGGTGGGGGCTCAGTGTGCTCAGGCAGGGCCCTGGAGCTCCATGGAATGTCCAGGGATAATGTCCAACACTCCACATGGCTCAGATGAGGCACAGCAAGGGATTTACTCACACCTTGGGGAGCCTGGAATAGTGATTGCATGGCATTACAGGAGGTGCATTTTCCTTTTTTCTCTTATCAAGCCCTGTTTGATTTGCTGTGTATTTTTTGCTGCTCTTTGAGCACTGCGTTGGAGTTGTCAAAGGGGTGATTTGGAATAGCAGGGAAGAAAAGGAGAGTCAGACAGAAAAGTACTCTTTAAATAGAGCTTTCTTGTCTCTACTTTGATCATTACTTCAGGATATTTATGCTTGGGTAAAGAAACCACTCTGGAAAATGTTATTTTCCTGCTCTGAAGCCACAGTTGAGGATGAGAAAGGAAAACGGAGAAGATGGGAAGTGTGTGGGAGGATAATTAGTACATTTAGCAAGATAAAGCTGTAGTGAGGCAAAATAGGCCAGATAAATACATTTATGCTGTCAGAGTAATTAGGTAGAAAACATTTCCCTGTTTGAGAAGATTTGCCAACCTAAAATTTCAAATATAATAAAATAAAATCTTCACAAGTATCAAAAGGCAGGTCTGGAAGATGTCCCATTACCAGACAAGCTGCTGTGAGTAATGGCCTGGGTAATGAGGGTGAAGTGGGGCTTGGATCAGCAGGATAATTTAGGAACTAGTGCAGGAACTGGCTGCTGGGCACTGGAGCTGAGAGATGTGCTGAAAGCTTTTCCTCATAACTAGGCAGCATCTCAGGGTTTGATCAGTGTTCATGCTTTTAATTTCTTCATCATTTGTCCCAAGGATGTTTGGGTCTTAGAATTACTGTTTTTTAATCAAACCCAGTGATGCTTCAGAGGCAATTGATCCTCCTGTCCCTTGCCCTTGGCCAGCAGACAGACTTGCACCCAGCGCACACATTCCATGAAGGTGCCGCTGCCCCTGGGGCTTTGCCCATGTCTGATTTGCTAAATTGCACGAACATCATAAATTAACAGACGTTAAAATGTGGTGGTTTAGGAGGGAAAAAAAAGTAATTCCTAACACTGTCAGAAAAAAGTTATCAGATGTATCAGTGCTTTGAAAGCGTAATGAGCTTTTGCCACAGCCGAGGGTGAGCGGCAGAAATTGCTGTTGCCTGTGTCTGGCTGCCTTCCCCAGGGATTTAACCTGAAATTCCGTCCTGGGAAAACATGACAAGATCACCAGCTTTCCTTGGAACAACAACACAACATCTGCCAGGAAAAGCAGCAGCCCTTCCACTGACTTAAAACCCCTGGCAAAGGTCTTGGTCAGTGTTCCTTCCATCTCTTGTCTCCTGGAGATTCCTACAGATGGGAGCTCCTTATCCTGCCTGCATCTGCCACTTGGTTGTGTTGGATCACAGGGGATAGGATCTGCTAATGAGGCCCAACTTGCTTATCCTTTCACATACAATAGCTAAGTTATATTCAGTATATAAATATCATGGTATTTTTATTATATTTTATATTATAGATGTATTTTATTATATGAACATAACAATAGTTATTGTACAAATAATGTACTCATATTGTGTGCATATATTTAGATCTATGCCACAATAGAATTATATTTATTAGATGAATAATATTGTTATAAATAACAACAATTAATATGAAATAATTAATATTTTGAAGCATAGAGAAAGAGCTGTAGAGAGCAGCTGTGTTCATTTTATGCCCAGGGAGCTGAGGGGGCTCAGCCTGGAGCAAAGGACACTCAGGGGGACCTTATGGCTCTGCACAACTCCTGACAGGAGGGGACAGCCAGGGGGGTCGGGCTCTGCTCCCAGGGAACAGCGACAGGATGGAGGAATAACCTCAAGTTGCTCTAGGGGAGGTTTTGGTTGGATACTGGGGAAAGTTTCTTCCTGGACAGGGCTGTGCAGCCCTGGCATAGCCCAGGGACGTGGTGGGGTCCCCATCCCTGGAGGGATTCAAAATCCATGGGCATATGGCACTTGTTGACATGGGACAGTGATAGCCTTGGCAGTGCGGGGGGAATGGTTGGACTCCATGATCTCAGAGGCTTTTCCAACCTCAACAATTCCATGATTCTCCATAATTCCTTTGAGTGGCCATGAAATGTCTGTTTCCCGCAAGAAACCTTCAGGTCAGGGCCAAGGACAGGCAGGTTTCTGTCACCATCTGTGAGAAATGCCAGAAGCACCTCTGGCAGCTCAGACTGGTGATGGATATTTGTGATGGTCCTGATATTTTGTGGAAAAGCTCCTGTCTGCAGGATTGATGGCACTGATACTGTCTCAGGGCTGCAGTAAGTGTCCCTAAAGCCTCTGGCGGGTGTCAGTCCCTGGTGTGCAAGCACAGCATGCCTGGGAGCTCTTGGCTTTCTGCTGCCTCCCAGTCAGGGCATTGTTGTCCAAGGAATTTAGAGGAGAACTTGGGAGATGCTGTGTGGCAGACTGAAATCAACTGCAGGAGTTGTAGGAGTTCTTTGCCAGGGTTTTGCTGCTCTCTGGAGTGTTATTCCCTGGCTGTGTCCCAGATCAGTGTAGACTCCTCTGACATGAGATGGGGTCTCAGTGGATTAGTTTAATTGAAGTTTACTAGAAGTTTACACCAGGCAGGTTTTGAGTTTCTGCTCCTTCTATTTGGAATTGAGATTATTAATCAATTGTCATCTAATTACTGAATGCCTCCCTCATTAAGTTCTAGCCTGAACTCTAATTCTGTTGGGGAGGGGGATTTGTTCGGGCTTTTTCTTTAATGTTTTGCTTTCTCTTTTTTACACATTTTAATTTTATTGTGAGCTCTCTGCTGCAGCTCTGTTACTCACTCGCTGTGATGTGTGAGAGGGATCAGTGTGTTCATGGCTTTATGAAGGAGAAGTTGAACTAAGTTCCACTGACAAATCCGACCTACGCTTCCCAGGCTTCTCACCAATTATCCTTTCACCCGGAGAAGTGGATGATGGCATTGATGTCACTTGGCAAACCAGGGGAACAAGGAGATGAAGGTCAAAGCTGGCTGAATGAGCTGTCTTTGACATCTGGGCCTCAGGGGCACCAGGTCTTACCTGGTCAGGATTTGGCACATTTTTAGTAGCCAACAATCCCAGTCCTGGCAACAGATTGATGTTATGCTTTCCCTGAGCTGATTCTTCACAGCTTTTGCAGTTTGTAAGAGGAGCTCATAAGACCTCTGCAGTGGTTGGAAGTTAAAAATGATTGCACAGATCTCAAGAGTTATCTTTTAATTATTTTTAATTCTGAATGTGCCATATCATAACTCAGCCTCCTGCTTTGTCACTGTTCTTCCCTACAAGAGGAATGACCAGTAAATTTTCCTCTGCAGGAGACCTCTGTAATCAGTCTCCTTATCATCCAGCTTGCCAGAGATAAGCCTCTGTCTCAGACATGAACTAGAAGCATTTTTAAGCTTGACCTCCTTGTGTGTGTGATCAGCAAAGTCTTGGCCAGCAAGCACTGCTCTTTTGGGCAAAGGGCACCCAAAGCTTGTGGTAGCAGTTTGCCCATAAAGAGCCCAAAGCTCATGGTACCAGTTTGCTGTAGAGGAAATGTTATCTGTGTTGAATTCATCAGCAGTTCTCGGTGTGTGCAGGAAGCAGAGTGGAGGCTCCAGACTCATCCCCAGCTGTGTAAAGATAAATTTGAGCAATGCCTTGGCATTATTTCCCAGAGAAGCTGTGGCTGCTCTGTCCCTGGAAGTGTCCAAGGCCAGCTTGGAGCAACCTGGGTCAGTGGAAGGTGTCCCTGCCTAAGGAAGCAGATGAGCTTTAAGGTCACTTCCAAACCAAACCATTCTGGGATTTCCTGATTGTGGTAATGTTTACAAGACTCTGCATTATCCATACTCATAATGTGCGGTGACCATTTTAAAGGATTTCTTTGTGTATCATGAAAATGCTAACAATGAAAGGTTTAGGATACTGTAAATGTAATTTATGAAGTCGGTCATATCCACCCATCCTAGCTAAGCACATGTATTCCAACAATCAAATGAAACCTAATGGAATCTGATGCATCATAATTGTTCATCAGGCTCAGGAGGTTTGACAGCCAATTTCAGTGTGAAGAAGGAACATTTCAGATTGTATATTATAAAGTATATGCTGTTTAACTCTGATCAGTTGCCATAAATGCTATTTACAGATTATTTACCTCAGGGACACACATTGGCACAGTTACAGGGATATCCACCAGGCCCTGCTGGCTGCTCTGTTCTTAAAGAACACAAAAATCAATGTCCCACTTTGGAGCCAACCAAATTCTGCCTGTGAGTTATGGTCAGAGTCAGTAAGGTCAGGAGAGGCCTTTGCTTTGTGCTTGGATTTCAAATCAATCCTGGCACTTTCCAGGGTGTTCTGTTTACAAGGGATACAGCAACAGGAAAGTCTTTTAAACATCCATGATTTTTGGGAGCGCTTTGGTGACTGTCTATTAACAAAGCAAAATACAAACTGAACCACATGGAGACAGGGAACATGAGTGAATATTCACCTTTGGGAGCATTGTGCTGTGAGGACAGTTGGATTGCAGGAGAGCTGCAATAGATTTTGCTGTGTGAACAGTTTCTGTCTCAGTCAGCACGAGGCTGCCTGCGGGAGGGCAGCAGTGTTCAGCTCGTTTTTACAGCTTCCTCTGAAATGAGACAGTGGCATGGATGCAGGGCCCATCAGTGGGCCGGAATGTCACATTCCTTCCCAATATCCCATCTGGCCCTGTCCTCTGGCAGTGGGAAGCCATTCCCTGTGTCCTGTCCCTCCATCCCTTGTCCCCAGTCCCTCTCCAGCTCTCCTGGAGCCCTTTAGGCACTGCCAGGGGCTCTGAGGTTTCCCTGGAGCTTCTCTTCTCCAGACTGAACACATCCAATTCTCTCAGCCTTTCCTTACAGAAGGGCTGCTCCAGCCCTCAGCTCATCTCTGTGGTCACTTTGACCCAGAGCTCCTTGTACCTGGCAGCCATGGAAAATGTGTGAGCCTCCCTTTGCTGCATGCTTTGGGTTTCCTTTGGCAGCAGTTTCAAAACTCAGTAGGTCTTCAAATGTGACATTTAATAGCAAAGAGTGATGATAAAGGTGAGGAGAAGGTGCAGTACAGAAACAATGGTTGTGTTTAATCACATTAATGGCAGCAGCCTACACTGATAATAAATCGTACAAATCCAAAGACCTTCTTTGGTCCAGGAATGCTGTTAATTACCTTTTACAGCCATCAGGAAAGAAACTGGTATTCCATGAGTTGGGTTGGTGCAGGGGGAGGGCTGAACCTGTGTGCTGTGGGACTTCCCTGCAGAGAGAAGGGAGATTCTGGCAGAACAAAGTTAAATGAATTCTGGCTGTTGTGGTCATTTGCATGGAGAGAACTTTGCCTTCTGTGTCCCTCTTTCATGAGGTTTCTCACCGCCCATGTCTGATTTTTGCTTGCTTACATTCATTAAATACAGCAACTTGGGATTCTTCTCCTCAGCCTTTTTTTTCATTTCTGCTTTCATTTGTTTCAGGATTTTTTTGCTCTTGGCTAATAGGATTTTTTTATGGCCTTTTAAGTTTTATGTACACATTTCCTGTATTTATTTGCTTTGCAAACAGTCTTAATTTGCTTATGATGATTTGTAATTTCTGTTCTCAGAGAAGATCATTAAACATAAGCCATTTTCAGTGCAGGGTATTGAGGCTAGTGGGATAAGAGGGCCAGGAGTGGGATGCTCTGGGCTTGGTCCATGTGCAAGAATGAGACAGGGAAATGTCTCCTCACTGCTCTCACACAAACACATCGTGATGATGCAGTTAATGACTCTGGGTGTGATGAATGGTGCCATAAAACTCTCTACTGGGGTGAATTGCTTGACAACACTGAAATTAGGAATTAGGTTTTATTGTCTAATGTCTGCGTGAATGTATAAAATAAAAAGTGAATAAAATATGGGAAGGGGGCAGGGAGAAGCACTGTTCTATATTCGATATCCATGAATATTTATAGAGATTTTTTTCAATGAACAATTAATTTTGCAGACTTCTAAGCTGGAGATTTAATCCCTTCCTCAAACTGTTTGCCTCCCCATAACTGTTCTATTTTTGAACTATATTTTTATTTTTAACCTGTCAGGTGAGGTGCCAGAATCCAGTGGCATTCCAGGGTCTGTGTGTGCTGAGTGTCTCCCCCGTGGCAGCTCCAGCCAGACAAGCCCTTCCCTGATTCCCTGGGACTCAGCCTGTCTTGGCCAAGCTGCTGTGGATGTTGTGCTCCATGACATGCCTGGTTTGTCCCCCTCACTGACCTGCTCTTCTTTCTCCCTCTTCCCTCCCTCTCTTGCACTCCCTCGCTGCAGCTTTCGCTCCCGGAGGAACAGAACGAAGTGACGAGGAATGGCTGTGAATCCAAGGAACTCGTGTACCTGGTGCAGATCTCGTGTCAGGTAAATACCCTGTTTTCTCTCCCCAGCCTGGGTTTAATTCCCTTTCCCACACAGCCCCGGAATATCGGGATGTGACACTTCCCTGTGGGGTGTCTGAGCCTCTTCCTTGGCTCGGTCCCCCCGGATGCTATCTGGTGCTTCCACCAGCACGTTTCAGGGGAGGAATGGCATTGAGGGGAGAAAAAGGAGAGTGTGAAGCAGATAATCCTCACTGATGCCCAGGGATGAGCCCAGACACAGGAGTGGGTGTGCCCAGGCTGAGGCACTTTGGGGGGAACATGGACTATGGGACACACCAGTGACCCCACCAGGGAGAATCCCAGCCAGTGGTTTGTTACCACAGTGTGCTGCCAGGAGTCTTGATCTGCTCCCAGACAAACACTGTGGAATTCTCATCTCAGGATGCTTTGAGCATGAGAATCTGCTGCTCTGTCCCACGAATTCTTCATCTGCTGGTCTGTCTGACTTTGTAAAATGGTGCAGAACAGGTGTGTTTTAATATGCTCAGCTGGTCACCCTTTGTGGGCGATGCAGGGCACTGGCAGGTTCAGCGCAGAGCCAGTGCCTGTGTTTGGTTGTTTTCCCAGCTTTAGGATAGCAGCTCTTTCCATGATTCGCCTCAGCACCCCTGAGCATCGTCTTACCAATGAGTACACACAGACAGGTGCTGAATTTGCAGTGTCCCTGCTCTGCTCCCTCAGCTCTGTGTGCAGAGTGGGGTGATGTGAGAGGTGAGGAACTCAGCATCCTGCAGCTTGGGCAGCAGAGCATCCTGCATCCCATGGAGCAGAGCATCCTGCATCCCATGGAGCAGAGCATCCTGCATCCCATGGAGCAGAGCATCCTGCATCCCATGGAGCAGAGCCTCTTGCCCTGTTCTGGAGGTGGAGCCTGGGCAAGCTGAGCTCCAGCAGTGTTAATTCCAGCAGAGAATTCCTCTCTGTGGGTAGCTCTCACGTGTTCCTGTACATGTAAATGTGCTCTCAGGAGAGGGAAAGGAGGCTCTACGTGGACGTCTCTCAAATTTGCTGGTGTTTGGGAATTTTCTGGGACTGTTCTAACCCTCTGGAGCCAGCCTGGCACAAAAGCAGCACTTCCAGCTGAGCAGCCTGGGTTGACCGTCAGCACAGAGGGTGGGCACACATCTGTGTCCCAGCCACGGGCAGTGCAGTGCCTGGGAAAGGGAGTTTCAGGAGACTGTAGAAAATTGGAATTTCAGTGTGTTTTGAGCCCTCACATTTGGGGTACATTTGCAGTGTTTAGTGGAGGGATGAACTCTGGATTATTCCCTGACTGTTGCAGGTGAGCCTGGAGAACATGGCAGCTTTTCTCTAGCTCCAGAGCACATCACTTCTGATCCTTCCCCCACCTTACTGACACCTCCAGAGATTCACAGGATAGCCTCAGATATCATTGTGTCCCAAACCCTGCAAAATATCCCAGTGCAGGAGGGATCCTCAGGAGCAGCAGAGGGCTGAGATGGAGCAGGATGGAGGTGAGGCTTGTCCTGGCTCCTCTGACGCCTTGGTCCCACTCTCCAGTGCTCTGCAGGGCTGTGTCTGAGAGTACAGAGCACGGATGTCATCTGTGTGGGGACAGTGGGGGAAGTCTGAGCCTTGGCAAAGGGAATTGCTCCTTTCCAGCTGCTGTGCACCAGGCCCAGCTCCTGAGAAATTCCCTTCCCTTCCCTTCCCTTCCCTTCCCTTCCCTTCCCTTCCCT